>JAOTOL010001359.1:442500-605000 GCA_034440575.1 Imbricaverruca yamaguchii | reverse complement strand
GTCAGAGGCGCAACTCTTTGTCGCAAAATGCGGCCATGCATTAACAGCCTTTACCTTCCGTCACGGCAGGTAGCACCAGTCCATGCCCTTGTCACTAGTTATTCCATCGGGATCACGGACGAAGGAGAATGCCATCTCTACTGCTTGCGAATCGAAATGTAACGCAGTCTTCTGTGTAAATAGGTGTAACTGTATACTTTTATTGTGGATGAGCTTAATGTGGATACATTTTAGAGTGGGGTTCAACTTTGGCCGTTATTCATGATCTGGAGTTGGGGTTAAATGATGCTTTTTCTTCTTCGGGACTCCATTCGGTGACACAAAAATACACCGATTCAGATCATTCATACCGTATTTAGAAAATTTGTTCCTGGAATGTTGTCTGATTGGTGAATGTTGACATCGAGGGTTTTTGGGAACAAATACCTTTCCATTCCGCTAAATTCACTCAGAATAATACGAGGGCACAAGAACACACAAGTGTGCGTGTATCTGCGCAAGATTAGATAAAGTAGGGTGTGCCAGTGGGCACACTCAACCCATTTGAAATGGCGATAGCATTTCTGTTGTGTTTACATAACCGCTTTTTCGCTCCTTCCCACAGCTGCAGGTGGAGACAAAAGCATTGCGGCATGTTCCCAGCCTATAGTTGGAGCCCCGATGCGATTCGTGTTGGGTGGACCAAGGATGTGGGATTCCATACATTATGTATGCCTGAGCTCACATGTCTGTGAATATATTGGCTTGCATACGTTCCATTTGTGTGAAATAATTGCAACCATCTGAATCAAAACCCACTTATCACCCGAAAAGTTCTCTGATGTTAACTATAGATCAATGGATGCTCAGCGCATATCAAACAAAACCTCAGAAGGTGATTCGAGGAAGACAAGGCGATGACAGAAACACCGATGAAAGGAATGAAATACTCTCAAGGGGATGTCCGAAGTGGGTTTCAATGGACCTGTGACTAAACAACGTCGTAAGTTCGTAAGCAGTAAGTCGCAGCACACAGCAGTCGCAAGTCCGCAGATTTGTTCGCAAATTAATTACGAAGATTCATTAATTACGAAGCAGTTGGATGTGCGTTCCGCCGTCTCCACCGCCAAAGCCCGCCGTACCGAGTGCAACTGTTCGGCTGTTTTGTTTTTCTGCATCAGCCTTGCTTCCGTGCCACATCGTGTTCTGTTGTAGCTCAGCCTGGTCAGAAATGCTCGTGTTTTGCCGAGCTTGAGGCTCTACTGGCGGAGTGGAGGCGGTAGCAGCAAGACGGAGGTATATAGACTACACGCAACAAACTGAGGTTGCAATGGTGCGGTTGGGTGACAGTATATTGCCTCTTTCTCGGCAGGAATGAAGTGGGCAAGAATTTGACACGAATGGATATAATCACCATCAGAATTAGACACTGCAATCTTGATAGTCGACAACTATTGATGGTCGTCTTAATAGGAGCCGAGTAATGGGAGGGTGGGTGTCAGGAGTGCTTCATATTCTGAGAATCGCAACTTCTCAGTGGGAAGGTACCTACCTGCCTGTCTCCGTGAGGTATTATCCAATTTGTCACTCGGATTCATGGCCAATTACACGTGAAATGGAGCAGCCCGAGCCAGTACGATGCAGCAGGTTTGCAAGCGACATGATCCTGGTGATTAGCTTGAACCATGTGTGGTGTTCAAGGGTGGATCAATGAAGGAGGGGTGGTGGGGAGGCAAAGAGACCATGGTCACCAAGAGGCACATTTTTGCCGACATTTTGCACTCACATGACATTTCCTCACTATCTAAGAACATTTTATGGGATAAATGTTGTCTTTAGGAGACACGAGGAATGTTACCTGTTCGGATCTGATGGATTATTTTTTTCTGGGCATCGGATATATGCTGTTGTCCCTCCCCAAAGCTAGGCTTCTGGATCCGCCCATGATCGTGCCTGCCATGCACTCTGCTTCAGCATTGGCAAAAAGTAATCAATCGCAAATCGACTGCTTTGACAGCAAGGTGATGTCAACGCCAATATGTCATTCCAACCAAAAATTCCAAACCCGCAAACATAACCAACAAACTAACTGACTTCCAATGTATTGCAATCTCTGGAACCGCCTGCCAAGTGCACCGCCTGCCGACAAGGCATGTGCATTTAGTGCAAGCAGAATCTTTTCGGTTTTTGTAAAATCATCCAAGACTGTGTTACAGTGTGTGTGACCGATTGTACTATTTTTCTTAATAACGCAGCAGGGTTTTCCAGGTTAAAAAAATCTGACGCCAGACAGGCTCAACAATATATAATTATCCTGTATGTTGTGATTAGCCGCTTAGTTGCATTATCTTAGTTTAGTAGTTACTTCGTCTAGAGCAGATCTTCTTAACGAAGCGAAATGCCAAAGCTTTGGGCCCTGAAGGAGTATAGAGCATGGGAAGCTGGATGAGTAGCGAATGCAATGTGTGTTTTATAGGGAAGCGTACTTGGATAAGCTTAGCAAATAAACAGGTAATGTTCCGAGGAAGTATGTTTTGAGCAACTTTGTAAGATACAATTTACGAGTGGAATTTCCATAATTTTGGTTATGACAACAGAATACTGATAATCCACTGAAACCATGGGTGTAGGAAAGTGACTTATGTTGGGTTGACATCATATTTTTTTTGTGAGGGCGAGGGAGGAGGGGCGCCATCGGAAACCTTCTCCACCGCATTACAAATAGCACCGAGGAATGGCTGGTGTCACTCATGGTGATGCTTCGTGGCGCTGAGACCGTTTGCATTGCCGTTTGGGACCAACCTGAACTGCTTCTGTGGGAATATCAACCAAGTTGTTACCTTCTTAGTCACGCACAATTTGTATCACGGGTTGATAGACGGGAAGCTTTTTGCGCGCCATCTCCTTCCCCCTTCCGCATCTTTGCAGCCAGTGGACCGATTTATCGATGAAGTGGCAATCGATAGCCGATGAAGGGTGCATTGGGATAAATTATGTTGTAATTGCTGAAGTCATTGATGACCCTTCAAGTCTACTCAAAGTGAACATATTTCGTCCTTAGGAACTTCCATTTTTATTATAAAATTGAAAATGGTGCGAAATAAGAACGTCAGAGATGTCCCAGTATCGACCCACATAGCGGCATTGTGAGCTACCGTGGATCTGATCGATTCCGAAAAAGAAATTCCTTCTTCTGACGAACTTTGACTGAGCCGTGCGGGGAAGAGAATGACTGGCCTATTGGCGACTGCGGGGTAACAATCGAAAACAACTAAATGAATTCGAACGAACAGTCCAACCCACCACTCTCAGTAACGTAATAGGTCATGTGAAGATGATCACCGAATGGAAGGGACCACAGCCATGACTCGCGAACACGCTAGACGTTGGAAGTGGTAATGAAGAAAAATAAAGTTTGAAAGAAAGAATAAGTCGTGTTTTTTGTTGAGTGTGAAACATGAAACACGCCGGCAATCAAAGTTATGTTGTCTTGGACCAACAAATAATAAATATACTCTTCCATCTGCTAGAACGTTATGGATCGGAATTTTTATCTCTCTCTCAATATTTTGCACCTGTGCAAAAATCCCAACAATTGGCAAGTCCATGAATAAATTGAAGCCAAAATAATCTGGTTGTGAGTCGTGAAGTAAAATGCCAGCTTAACTACGACGCCAGAGAAAGGCATCACTGCCAACGGTAGGTACTAACTAGAAGGAAATATGCCTTAGGAGGTTCGAAGCACATGCGTTTAGCGATGAAAAAATATGGGTGATGCATGCACCAAAATGCAGTAAATAGCAGCCCTGTAGAACAAAGATTGCAACAGATGGAGGAGTCCATGGACGACTCGCTGCAAATACTGTAGAGAGACCAATGACGAGTTAATTATGAGGCTACGAAGATTGGGGGGGGGGGGTACTCGGGAAATGGAGAATTTCGGAGGATTACATGTGAAATTTCGATGGTATTCTGAGGAGGGAGAGGGGCAATGAACCAGCTAAATTATGCAGGTTGGCACCAATGGTGTTGCTTTTATAGTGTAGTGCTCACAGGTGGAGGCAGAATGCATACCTGGAAAATTGTTGGTCGTTTTTGTTCACTAACATAACAAAATGCATTGCGTGGACACCCTACAACACCAGAAAACAAAACTATATGCATAAATAAACAAGGCGGTGGAAACTAATCAAGTTGGCAGGCACGGATATCGACTAGTGAGGCGCATCGGGGACGCTATTAGCACTTCCCTGAATATTCAACAATGCCCCATTCCAGGGCACTTCCCGATACTTTACACTCAACAACATTTGAGATAACAGTAGAAAGGTAGACACGTCTGTGAGCCACGAACGACAGGCCGTGATCGATCATCGTCCGAGCCTACCAGATTAACATAACAAACTGTCGGAGTGGCTGGGTTCTGCCGATTCTGATGCTGGATAAGATCTGAAGGCTGTAGTCATGTGGAGTTTGGGCTGCACTTGCATATGACATGCGTCGATATTGGTACAAGCACAAAATGGATACTGAATAGTTGGGTACTTATTCAAGTGAATTTGGTGTGATTACATCAACCTGGTCTTTGCTGGTTAGCCAAGGATGAAGAGTGCTGAATGGTTGTGAGAATGTCTCCATCCTACCCAGCTGTATGCCACATCCTTCATGCCACACCTGATCTGGTGGGCTATGCCTGGCTTACGGAGAAGCTAATATGCACAAATGAAATAGTGCCAGTGCTTATAGTGCCAATGTGCTACATTGATGTGCATTGGCGTGACCAACTTTTCACAATTTTTCCGAGCACAAAATTTACCTAACGTATTCCAATTTTGTGACTATTGGTCGTACATTTTTATCTCCGAGCAGCAAATGAAGTTATCGCCTCGAAATCCCTCCTACCACGCCGATGTGTCGCTGACCCGGGCGTAGAACGTGCTGTCAATGCGGATTTTCTGTTTGTAGTTGAGCTAGAGTGACGAAACAAAAACTGTTGCAGTGCTCACCACAGGCTCTATCGTCTGATATATATATATATATATATATATATATATATATATATATATATATATATGTATATATATATATATATATGTATATATATATATATATATGTATATATATGTATATATACGTATAAATATGTATATATATATATATATACATAAATATACAATAATATATAATAATAAATGCAGTAATATATAGTATTAACCCTATCAGTATTGAGGGAGGCTGCTCCAGCCCCCTATCAGAAACCATACTGCCTCTCCTGAATTAAGCAAGTTAAACCATTGCGACTATGGAACTGTTGAAACAAAATCAATGTTGTATAATTTGCTTTAAAAACATTGAACATTGAAAGATAACATTGCCTTCTGGTGGAGAAAAAGCATGGAAAAAGTCTTCAGTTGGGTAGTTATTGGGGTTCAGGGGCGCTTGGACTACCGATGTCATGTAGCGCCCCTTGTGACAGTATTGGGTCACTTACACATGAGTGACGGAGAAAATTCCGAATATTGCTAGATCCGACATGAATTTAGGTAATCTATGATCACAATCCGGTGGATTTTGATAACAGAACATACGTTCTGTTATCATAATCGATCCGACATAATCTCTTCAACTATGCATGAGCAAATGTGTCTACCTATATGCACTGAACATTTTGGTCACCTCAGAACTGGAGGGTGGAGGGGGCTGCTCCACCCCTCTTACGCAGCTTCCAAATCCTTCAGTGAATTTCCACGAAGCTTGGTACACACATATGCTATCACGTGACCTTAAAATACGACCTTGATCCGTGACCTCTGATGGTCCAGTGTGGGAAATGCTACACCAATAGCCAAAAACGATGACATTTTCAACTTCCCCGCAAAAAGTGAAATTTGAGTCCAAAAGGGGTTAAATAGGTTCTCTTATCACAATCTTCCCCATTTTGCCCAATGATCACTCTAGGTCATGTCAGGCCATGTAATATTCAAAAAAATTTCCGTCAATCATGTGCAAGTGACGGAAAACCTTTTCAGTTCTTGGCCACCAGATGGCAAATTTATCGTTCGATTTTCAATTTTTAACCAAGTTATTCCAAATTGATGTAAAGAAACAGTCCCAATGTCACAAGGGTCTCAGTCACTGAGTTCAGGAGAGGCAGTACATTTTCTGATAGGGGGAGCTAGAGCAGCCTATCCCCAGTGCTGATGGGTTAAATCTATACATCAGACGATAGAGCAGACGATGAGCAATGCGACAGCGTTTGATTCATCACTCCATCTGAAATACACACAGAAAAACGATGCGCTGATAGCACGCACTACTCCCGGGTCAATAGCAAACCAGCATACTAAAAGGGACTTTCAGACGATAATTTCATCTGGTTCTCTGAGATTAAGATTAACGACCAAAAGCCAAGGAAATGGAGTATCCTAAACAAATGGCATGATAAAATGGAATATCATGGGGACAATTTTTTGTTAAAAGTGGTACACCATAATGTACATTTTTCATTGCATCTTTACCTTAATTTTTCACATGCATGCACCATTTCAGGGATAACCTTACACTGTGACAACCTAGCATCAAATGAACTTCGCTGCACTGGCTGCATCCGAACTGACCTGAAGAACTCCTGTGAGGGGCTCCGTCCGGACGAGATGTTGGCTGTAACGGAACAATTGTCCGTGTTCCATTCATGATTACAGCCAACCCAGGGCAGGTTCTTGCTGAAGCTCCAGTAGATGAAGTAGACAGACCAGCCGATGATGACGTTGTAGTAGAATGAGACAAAATAAGAGACGGTGACGGCGCAGAAGCCGACGCCCTTGAACAGTGGGCAGATGCGCCACACGGTGATGGGGCCCTGTCGGTTGAACTGGCCCAAAGACAGCTCCATGAAGAAGAGTGGCAGCGCGCCGAACATCAGCAGCAGCAGGTACGGGATCAGGAACGCTCCTGCCGATGTAGTAGCACATTTTTCAGCTACAGTAGCCAGACACTGGAGTGTAGGAACGTTTGGAAAAAATATTGAGCGGGCTCAGACAAGTTGTAAAGAGGAGGGAAAGGTGTTATGAGTATGGGACGGAAATACAGCATATTTTGTAACAAGGCAACAATACATTAATCTCGTTTATCTTCACCTTCATTCAGTACTTTCACTGGACCAAAATCACAGACACTGAACACTGAATATTGAACACCCACGAAGCCGAAAATTACCACGGAGACACTCAAATGTTGGGCGCCTGACGAGGCATGCGAAGTTTGCGTCCATTTGCAAATGAACTCGTCTCCTCATGGGTCGTCTTTTGCGCTTCCATCGACGTATTTTCTAAGCGTGGGAAGCTCAAATATTGGTAACATGTAATTTGTGACCCGTATAACCCACCCTGTTAGCACACCCTGTTAGCATATTTTATTATTTCCATAGGAAAGAAATTGTAGGGAATCTAACCTTTTCTCGGCCCTTCCCTGGGTAGCATCATGGCTAGTAATTGCCTTACATATTTTGGCCGGCTTCATATTCTATCCATATGCTAAAACTCCTCTTTAAACTAGGTTACGATATTAATTCATTTTTGGAGCTTGTCAGATAATAACTGGAAAGTATACAATAGACTCGCTTCAGTTTCAAATGTGTTTACTCTATAAATCGGCATTGGTTATATTTATATCGAATGCAAGATGGTCTATTAGCATGGGATAGCTTTAGTGAGACAACCCCAGCCCTCATTTAGAGGTAAATTATGAATGAAGTCAAATATATACTGCTAATATGGATATGGAATTTCCTGACAGTGAATTTATGAAGAAAAAAATCCGATGGCTTTGAGTCGTTGTACAATACCGCATTTTCGGATCTAAGAACAAGTTTAGCAAAACAACGGATAATGCTCAAAAAATATCATGATCATGACAGAATCGAGTACAATTAGTGGATGACTACTTGAGAGCGCACTGCAAATGCGCCTTTTAACCCGATTCGCACATTACTCCTGGTACGATTGTTTTGCTCTTGCAGATTTGAAACACACATTCTTTGTTTCAAAAGTATTGACAGGGCATTTAAAATAACGATGCTAAAAGCATGCCTTGCGCACGATGCTGATGCGAAAGTTCCACTCCTGTCCCACTTCTTTCTCCGTCGGCTCATTGGCGGGAAACTATTGTCACCCGCCTGCTAAGCGATAAGAGGTGTAACACATCTCTGGTGTTTCACACACGCCCAAAATCAACAAAGGCCGACATTCTCCTTGCTTCAAAAGCCACATTATAACTAATATAGCACAATAACAACATTGTTAGCATAACATTGGCATAGCATCAATGAGAGCATAGAACATTCTGAGGTGAAAAGGTCACGATAATGAAAATATTCAGCATATATTAAGAAATGCTTTTAGGAGCACCGAACCCATACAGTTTGCAAGTTAATGTGAGTTTTTGCCACTGCGTAGACGCAATTATGAATGAAAGCGCAGTCACTGCACACCGTTGACAACATTTTGGGGGACACTTGAGGCAGAACGTCCCCGAATTTGTGAGTCTCTTCCCAAAAATTGCGTAAATATTTGATTCCTTCCAATTCGTGCAGCTTCTCTGCGTAGCAAAATTCGCTCATGGCGTCAATATATAGAGCAATATATTTTCGTTCAAAATACATTTCAATTCTAACCTCTGGTTAGAAGAAAAGATTCGTAAAATAAATGACGTGATTTTTCATAATGAACGTTTTCGCTATGTAATTGCACAATAAAGATATATTCATCCCGGTGTATATGTTTTATTGTTGTTTTAATTGCATTCATTTCACATTTTAGTATGCAACAAGCTTCATTCCAAGCACGTCACCTCCGTTGGCTCTATTCATGAAATATAGAAAACTGAAAACCTAGATGTTTTCCTAGTCAGTGAGGTAAACAAGTTGCAAAAAAGTTTTTTTTTGTGCTTGCATTCATTTCTAGCTGAAAATGTTGGGCCAAGCTAAAGGGTGATTCAATTTGCCCCATGCATTATGTAACTTATCGTATATTGAAGAGCATGCTCACAATAGAATGTCTGTTAGACATGATACTGCTCCATGCGTAGGTAAATATCGCCTACCTTGCAGACCTTTGAAAACAGCCGCTGATTTTAAGCATACATCACTTATTTTCCCAGAGTGATTTGTCGCTTAATGAAAAAAATGGTACGCGACAGTTTTTCTATCTCTTTAGTACGTGGATTAAAATGAGTTATATGACTGAATACATCTGTAAAATGCTTCATGTTTCCTTGAGTTACTGAGAGTAAAACTTATTATTGTTTCTCACAGAAGAAGGCATAGCTTGAAATATTTCTGACCGAAGTAATAAAAGAAAGAACAATTATTTTTAACCAAGAATGAAGGGTGAAAATGGCCAAGTGGTAGAGGTGCTGAGCTCTGGGTACCAAAGGTCCCGGGTTAAACACTCGCACCTCTCGGGACATTTCCCAATCCAACGGCTCACCCGCGAACAGTGTGGGCGGCGCCACTAGCCGTCGTCGTGTATAGAGTTCGTCGAGAACCACCCAATAAACAAGCAAACAGCAACCAGGAATGACTTTATGCTTTGCTACGTGCCTTTGTTTCAATGATGCCATTCACACGTCCAGATTGGTTGGCATTGAGCAGTCAGGGGATACCAATCTCTAGGCCATATCCAGCAGCATAAATATATTAGGTTGCGTATTTACTAAGGGTCACCTCAAAGCAGTCACGTGACACAACTTAGGGCCACAACTAATTGCTACACACGGGGAGCTGATATACCGCGCACGGTACCAGGCAATTCGCTGTTTAGAAAGCGTGCCAAAAGGAATAGATGAAGGGAACGCCAGCATTTCGCGAGTTCGCCTAATCGTGTCTAGGAATCTAGAACTGTCTGTGTACAGAGCTGGTTATCCGAAAGGTACTGGGAAGAGATAAGGTGTGACAGTGGTTGCTTCCATATTCGGATTTAAAAAAAAAATACCGCAATACACCTCTAAGCAAAATATGACTGTTTCTTTTTAGGTTTCTTGTCTACTTGTTCTAAGGAAACCTTGCAAGGCAGCGACTCGTAAGCAGGACATAACATACCAATGAAAAAAAATATTGCGATTAACTAGCTTAGTTTTTGCAGAACATACTGCTGCTGGCTGGGAAATGATTACCATACTGAATGTCATTTCCTGATATGTCAACTTACCGCCACCGTTCTTGTAGCAGAGGTAGGGAAAGCGCCATACATTAGCCAGGTCGACTGCAAATCCGATGATCGAGAGCAGGAAGTCCATCCGCTTGTTCCAATGTTCTCGCGTCTCGGGCTCTCCCGGCCGGCCGTCTGTATCCGGCTTAGCGGCCACGTGCAACACTGTAAGGGAAATTGCAGCTCAACTTACACGTCTGCGGGTACCCCGGCTCACCGGCGGATCCAAGTGGCTGCCCAAAACAGTCCTGCTGAACCCGTCAACATGTCATTGCCCTCGGGTGTATTTCCATTGACCTCACCTCATGCGTTTATTTCGATCTGCTTGGTGTGTTTTCCCTCGGTCGGTGTGTTTCGGCGTGGATGTTCAGGTTGGTGGTACGCCTCACTATCATCATTGTCGTTTGCATATTGGCTCTGCAGCTCTGCTGTGCCCTGAGTGCGACGTGTTTCGCCTAGATCCCGAGTGCACCTAAGTGCCTGGGTGTGGCTCTGGTATTTCTTGTCTCCCCTGGTCTCACCTCCACAGTTATCCTTCCCTGGGTGTGCCTCTGGCAGCCCTTGTCTCCCCCAGTTTTGCCACCACATCTCTCCTCTCCTGGGTATGCCTCTGGCAGCCCTTGTCTCCCCCAGTTACGCCACCACATCTCTCCTCTCCTGGGTATGCCTCTGGCAGCCCTTGTCTCCCCCAGTTTCGCCACCACATCTCTCCTCTCCTGGGTGTGCCTCTAGCAGCCCTTGTTTCCCCTGCCTCATTCCGATTTTGGATGCACCTGTGCTAACTTCCTCCCTTGTATATGGTTCCTCTATCCGCCTCTGCAGCATTCGTCCAATTCGGTCCCATGTGCGTCTTAGTAACTCCTGTCGTCCGTTGCACCCATAACCCTCGGATCCACCTCTATAGCCGCAAATCACCGAGGGACTCCGCTCTGACGGTTTTCACTGAGTTCTTCCTCGATGCTCGTGTGAAGCATTCCTACTGGCTCGCCGCTGAAGCTCTCATCTCCTGGCTCGCCCTTGAAACTCTCCTCCCCTGGATTCGCCTCTGAGGCTCTCATCTTCCGGGCTTGCCTCTGAAGCTCCTCTGCAATGGATTCGCCTTTGAAGCTCTTTTCCCTGTGCTCGCATTTGAAGCTTTCCTTCCCTGGGCTCGCCTCTGAAGCTTTCACCTTTTGGGGTCGCCTCTGAAGCTCTTCTCCGCTGGATCTGCCTCTGAAGCTCTTTACTTCTCTGCGTACATCCTCCATCGCAGAGCTCTGACTCCGCCTATGGCAACTCTGTCCCCAACTGCCCAGTTACTGGAGGGGCGGAAGAGTTGGCTTGCCGTAGACAATGTCAGCAAACGAAAGACTTTTAGTGTATGACATATGGAAGCATTTGTGACGCTGATCCGATAATACCGGATTGGTTGCGCCAGTGTAGATGAACTGAAAGGGATGCAGCGCCTGCCATTATATTGGATATATATACAGCTCGGGCAGAGTTAAGCCGGGTACCTTATGCAATGATGGGATGGCGAGCGATACACCTCTTGGTTCGGTTCGGTCAGGTTACAGGCTGCATCAGCCAGCTTGAGTTAAATAGAGTCAAATGGTAGCAGCTCAATTTACCTCGGCGACGTTACCATTGCTAGGTCAATTCAAATCGGGTTATGTCATTTTACACTCAGCGTCGCGATAACAAGCCAAACACCTCTCGACTACATGCTATTTGAGTAGTAGACCCTTCTGCACACGAAAAACGTCTTCCCTGGGGCTAACGTGTGGCCAAAACGATCAAATGTAGCAGCATACAATTTCCAGGCCAACAGATATCGAATGGGTAGCGTGAGGTGCACTTTCACGGTACCTCCAGCTAATGATGGACACAGGTAGCATGCTCTACAAATTGCTTAATTATGCCATTTTTAAATAGCATATTTCTGAGTTCTGGGGCTTTGTGGAAATACAGTGTTTGATTTCATGTGCCGCCTCTGCCACACGGAACAGCATGACAGGGCTTCGAGAGCTCTCTTGAAATTCGGACCCATCACTGAGCTGTCGGGGTTGCTGGTGTGGCAGTATTTACTTCCCGCAAGAAGCGGTTCCGCTCAAATGGCATCTTTACAACACTATTTTCACTGAAACAGGAACGGAAAAACAGACTGAAGTTTTCACCGCACTCGTAACTCATAAGACGCAGAGCCATAATGTTCTCAAATGATTCACAGCGCAAAAGTGAGAAGTAGGGAGTCAATTGGAGGTTCCAGTTTTAAGACAAATACGGCTTGCGTTTCCTACCATGGGTGTTTCCGTGCTCAGGCGCAAATTTGGGCCACCCATGTTCGTGTAGGTTAGTTTAGGCTGGGTACAAGTATATTTCGAGTCACTCCAGGTCATTAATGTGAATCGGGAGCGATGTTGAATACAGAAAAGGGGCATTGTAAATTAAATGCTTCGTATCTTAAAAGACGAAGAGGAAACGTGTACACCGGGGAGCTCTTGTCAATTTTCGTATTGTGACGTGACGTTGGGAGGTAGATAGCAGGGGAATGTTAAAGTAACCAGGCGGGACAACGACATGGAACCAACTTAGCTCAGGTCATACAAAGTCATGCAAGGCTACCGACATGCTACATGGGGCAATCGACAATCGCAAGCAGTAACTATTTGCACTCTACGTTAGTGATCAGTGGACAGTTGATACACTCTGCATAGTAGTCCTTTTTACAAGAGGAACAGAAGCCCACACAATCATTATCCAGTGCAGGCTTGAAGGTTAGAAGGCAACACGGAAGGCTGCATGAAACGAGTTCTTGTTCCACGCGTCTGCTACGCACTTCTACACCTGCACACCCCACAGGGAAAATCGTCAACTATGCGACAGGGCCGTTCTAACAGTCCCTATCAGTTACAAGGGCCAGTGGATAGCCGATGTGACACTTGTGACAGTCTTTCGAATGTCACACAATGTGCTTAAAGCGAGAAGACTTGACACCATAACAGACTTGACAACGATGCAATGCCCGCATTCTCCTGCTATCTGTTGACGGAAAGTTAAAAAGAATCAGGTGCAAAATTTCACCGTGAGGGGTGTTGCTAGCTCCGGAGCATAAGGTGTGTCAGGTATGGAGAATCTTCCCATGGTTTGTGACAGGCTAATTTGTATTTGTTCTTTCGCATTTTAAGACCGGTGTCGAAGCTCAAGCGAGTCTCATCCAGTATATGTGGTACGGAAGTTCTTCTGAACGGCCCGGCCCGGCTCCGTCCGGCCCGGCTCCGTCCGGCCCGGCTCCGTCCGGCCCGGCTCCGTCCGGCCCGGCTCCGTCCGGCCCGGCTCCGTCCGGTCCGGCTCCGTCCGGCCCGGCTCCGTCCGGCCCGGCTCCGTCCGGCCCGGCTCCGTCCGGCCCGGCTCCGTCCGGCCCGGCTCCGTCCGGCCCGGCTCCGTCCGGCCCGGCTCCGTCCGGCCCGGCTCCGTCCGGCCCGGCTCCGTCCGGCCCGGCTCCGTCCGGCCCGGCTCCGTCCGGCCCGGCTCCGTCCGGCCCGGCTCCGTCCGGCCCGGCTCCGTCCGGCCCCGCTCCGTCCGGTCCGGCTCCGTCCGGCCCGGCTCCATCTCGGTGTCGGGCCCGGCTCAACCGTGCCACTTTTGAAACCGTAATAGTTGAAGTTGTTTCGCGTTCTGATTTCTTCACTCATAGTCAGATGTGCTCTTTCTATTTGCATGCTGCCAATTTATATTGTCCAGTATTCTCAATAAAGTGTTCTTGGTCTTTGTTCAAATATAAAGTTTCGAGGCGGTATGACAGCTCGCACATAACTTTCAACAGGCTTTCACGTTATAATGCGGTACTGCCAGTTCTAACCGCTCTTTTTATTTGGTAATTTATCCGTTTTCCATCGTTACTTAATAATAATTTCACAAAGCAATTACATTCCTCACGTCGATATTCAAAAGGCATGATTCATGGACGACACAATCAGCATACCAACGGTTCTACGTAATTGCGAACAGGTGTCAAAAACATATTCAAGAGTGCATCATCATACTTTCATCACAATATTGACCCTGAATCCCTCCGAATCTGTCATCAGTATCATGTAATGACCTTTCCTCGATAATTATAAAAAAAACCTTTCAAAGTTACTTTGATCTTGGTGTTTATTCGGCTACAACCCTTCGTCAAACCAAAAAAAGAAGCAATTTGTTTTGCTATTGCATTTTTTTTGTGCTTTGAGAAAGGGTTTTACCCGAATATACTACAAGATCAAGGTAATTTTCGACTGTTTTTCTTTTAATCACCGAGTAAAGGTCATCATATGATATGGATGAAATAATATGTTCCTCGCCAGAGCGCTAAATAATTTATATAGCTTTCCATTGTTATTGAAAGACAGGGGTCTGCGGCGTGCACCTCACGCCGCATGTTCTGCGACATACAACCGGCACCTCACGCCGCATGTTCTGCGACATACAACCGGCACCTCACGCCGCATGTTCTGCGACATACAACCGGCACCTCACGCCGCATGTTCTGCGACATACAACCGTGCACCTCACGCCGCATGTTCTGCGACATACAACCGTGCACCTCACGCCGCATGTTCTGCGACATACAACCGTACACCTCACGCCGCATGTTCTGCGACATACAACCGTGCACCTCACGCCGCATGTTCTGCGACATACAACCGTGCACCTCACGCCGCATGTTCTGCGACATACAACCGTGCACCTCACGCCGCATGTTCTGCGACATACAACCGTGCACCTCACGCCGCATGTTCTGCGACATACAACCGTGCACCTCACGCCGCATGTTCTACGACATACAACCGTGCACCTCACGCCGCATGATCGGCGCTTGCCATTTATGCCGGATGCCAAATGGGTAACGCGCTTGGCAACGTGTTTGGTTTCTCTCCCGGGGTTTTTATACGTGCACCCGAAGGTGAGGGGGCGGAATCCGCCCACCCCTTCCGGTGGCGGATTCCGCCCCCACAAGGAGGGGCGAAAAAACACCCCTCCTCCTCCTGTTTCGTGAGCGAACAGGAATATTATAATCAGCCTTGGGACTTCGTTAACAATTGATAGGCGCATCCTAGGCAAACCCAATTTGAAATCCGTTGGTAAACATAAGAACTGTGGGGATGCAAAGTCGACCGACGAGCTGCCGAGCGTCCAAGGTTGCAAAGGTTTCGTTGGTGCAGTGTGTCGACGGAGCAGTGGCGCAGCGGTACAATATGACTGCCGATCTTTAATTTATTTGGCCCTCAAGACATTGGCCTAGGGTCATTAAATGTACACTACGGTGAGTTCGCCGCAGTCGTAGTCACCCCCCCCCCAAATTTTGCGTTTCTAGCTTCGGTAGCTTAGGAGATAGTGGGACCGAAACGGCCCGCTCTTTCGTGATTGCCATGTGAGAGGCGCTGCACTGCGCGTGATCAGTCCCAGAGAAGGGTGGCATTCTTTTCCGTCTGCTATTAGCAAAGCAATTGGTGAATGTGTTGCATTCGAAATCACTTCAGCTCTGCGTTCAAGCTTGAAAGCACATCGCTGCATAACCACTTGAGGTAACATGTCTGAGACTGATACTGGTGCATTCTGAGCGCGAAGGACCAGAACAGCCATTTATTCAGAACCAAGGAATCAAACTTCTCCGAAACAAAATTTTTTACCTGTGCTGGGAATTGCAGAAACTAGGGTCTTGTGACACTTTCAGGGGAACTTACGGTCCTAGTGATAATGATGCACATCCACAGGTGTTTGTGATGCCTATTTTTTAGTAGTATAAACTGAATCCAGCAGGGCGCTTTGAGTATTTGCATATAGCATCGCACAAGAAAGCATACGAACATATATAATATGATCGACATAAGTACAGAATGAGACAGGCCAGGGCAATAGAATAAATCTGATATGTTTTGTCGATAGATATTTAAGGATCCAGGATCAAAAGGTTCATACCACCGAAAAATGTACCTGGCTGGCTCGCCAGCGCTGTAGTGTGACAGGAATGTTCCACTTCAAAATGCAAACACCAGCTATAAGTAATAATGATCCGCCCAGCCCGTGGACACGTGGACGTGTCATGCCAGTTTCCAGTGGACGGCCAGTAAGCTCACCATGTGGTGAAAAGTACTGGGAGTCGACATCAGTGGGCTCACCATGTGGAGAAGAGTGCTGGAAGTCGACATCAGTGGGCTCACCATGTGGAGAAGAGTGCTGGAAGTCGACATCAGTGGGCTCACCATGTGGAGAAAAGTGCTGGAAGTCGACATCAGTGGGCTCACCATGTGGAGAAGAGTGCTGGAAGTCGACATCAGTGGGCTCACCATGTGGTGAAGAGTGCTGGAAGTCGACATCAGTGGGCTCACCATGTGGAGAAAAGTACTGGGAGTCGACATCAGTGGGCTCACCATGTGGAGAAGAGTGCTGGAAGTCGACATCAGTGGGCTCACCATGTGGAGAAGAGTGCTGGAAGTCAACATCAGTGGGCTCACCATGTGGAGAAAAGTGCTGGAAGTCGACATCAGTGGGCTCACCATGTGGTGAAGAGTGCTGGAAGTCAACATCAGTGGGCTCACCATGTGGAGAAAAGTGCTGGAAGTCGACATCAGTGGGCTCACCATGTGGTGAAGAGTGCTGGAAGTCGACATCAGTGGGCTCACCATGTGGTGAAGAGTGCTGTGATTCGGCATCAGTGGGCTCACCATGTGGTGAAGAGTGCTGTGATTCGGCATCAGCCACCTGCAGCCGTTCGCCGCCGAACGTCGGGTTTTCCATCAGCGAGGAGCGCACCAAGTCGAGCCGTACACCGTCGACACCACGCGTTCGCCTAATGAACTGGAACGGCGCGTGCGGCGGCCTTGGGACACACCGGAGCCACGGCTACCCACCACTGCCGCCTGTCTTTAGCCAGTCGCCACTATGCGGCGCCGAAGTTTTGCGCATATACGAGCAGCGGAAGCGGGGCCTGTTTTTGTCGCGGCCCAGGTGCCGCGACTGGGTGTGACGTGCGCTGACGTCACGATCGGGCAACTGCAAGGTAACGAGCTGGTGTCGCAGGTCGGCTGGATGCGGGGTCGCTCGCTGGACTCAGTCACGGCCGGAAGCAGTCGTCTCGTCTCTGACGAGTCCAGTCGTCCGCTCTCCTGTGCCGTCGGTCCGGCCGAATTTGCCGACCAAATACTTCGCCGGAATCCCTGCGTCACGCGGTGGTTTAGAGACAACTAGAGACTCACTTCAGTCACCGGACGACGGTTTGAAGACCTTGCTTCAGTCACCAGAAGACGGTTTAGATACTCCATTCACTAGTCAATGGTTTGAAGACTTCGGTCTCGGGACACCGATTCGGAGAGCCGTCTCCAGGCGTAGGTGGCGGTAGTAACACCACCACATGCGTCGGCTATGCTCATCACGGGCGTGCTGTTTCTGTTTCAGCTTGGTTGGGCATGTAACATAATGCATGCTGTGACCACTTTGAAGAAATTTAACTAGATGGAGTCCAAGTTGTGAGTTCATGTTCAACAATCGACCGCAAAAAGCAACCATCGCTTCAAGCGCTATAGATACACTGTACATTCACCTGCGGATCCAGAGGATGACTAAGTAGGTCATGCCACCATCTGGAGTGTGTAAAACGTCGAAATCACAATGGAAATGTCGCGGTTCACGAGCGAGTAGAAGAGATCAGGGGCACAGCCAGGATTGTTCCAGGGCGGGGGGGGAACAACCTAAAAAGTGTGCTGAGACAGAGATTGCTTTCCGCTCATTTAGCGCGCAAAAATTCTGGTTTTCCGTGTGAAAACCACAAGATTTCTTTTTTGATCTAGTGTAATGTTAGTTGCCAAGTGAGGGAAAGGTCTGGGCCTCCACCATCACATGGCTGCGCCTCTGGGTGAGATCTTGTGTGCAGAGGTGAAAAAGTGTCCAGCCTGTCACCTACAGAATATCAGACGCCACCAAGCTGTTACATGTTGATACCTTACGGTATGACAAGTACACAAGTGTGCGAGAGTGAATTATCCCCGGTAGATGCTAAAATCGAATATAGTCCAGTCTATCGTACTTTAGTATATCTATATCATCCTTAAATTAGTATCCAGTCACTTATATCTCACCATTCAGCAGCATGTGTGGGGGAGACTGGATCTAGTTGATTCACATGATTGTTCATACAACATTTTCTCCACAAATATGATACCGGTAGCCATGGGTACCACATATGTTACTTTTGCACCCCTTTCGCACGGTAAAAACAAGCGCAAGACATTTTGACTCGCGGTTGCCGAATGGTGACAATGTGATATTTTTGATGCGAAAGTAAAATTTCAATGGCTGTCCTTCGCCTTTAATTTCTCATTTGTCACCCACTTTCTAACATTTTAGACGTTCGTTATCATTGTCATGTTCTATCTGCTTCGCATCGGTGAAAAACTTCTATTGTTTGCCATTGCATTGTACTCGCAATGTTGCATAATATGTTGCAACCTGCAGCATAAAACCTGCGGGGTAAATTGATGTAGCCTGCATCAACTTAATCAGCCGGTATCAACGTCGGCCTGTTTCAACATTTTCTGGACTGGTGGTGAAGTAAAATAAGCACAGTTTTGCTTATTTTTATTAAGGTGTTTGCAAAAACTGTTTTAAAAAATAATGTTCAATATGTCTACGATTATTTCTCAGTTGACGGAAAATACTGAACGGCGGAAAAGTTGCAGCTGTAAAATCAACGTTCGCGCATTCCATAAATTAAATGAAACCATTAGCTATAATCAGCCGGGATTCAAGCCAGTATTATTACTGCAAGCATGACATATCTACTTTTCGTTTGGCATTAGCTAATAGCACCTATGCATAGCATATTTTACCTAACCTACGGCTTGCCAACTTACCCCATCGTCAATCAGTAACAACTTACCCCTACAGCGAGATGAGTTGTTAAACTGGTACTTGCGCTATGTTTTGTCCCCTAATGGAACTCCCAAAGGATGCTACGGAAAAAAAACTATCTGGGATGATACTAGAAACATTAGGCTTGGCATAGGTGTAGCTATTGTCCCCAAAGCCTTCCAAAGTGATGAGTTATTTTCAATTGCGTCAACATTGGATCAACTAGATCCGGTCTCTAAACTGCAGGCCAACGTGTTGCACTCACTGCTACTCTGACACAGACTGCACAAGCCACTGATTTGGTGATCAGCAGTGATCTAAGCAGGAGCCAAATGTAAAAGTGGTAAAGTGAACATGACACCCTGTGAACATGAACATTAAAAATGTGAAGCGAGCATGACACCCTGCGGTGCTGTTTTGTATACCTTTTGTGGGACAAGTGCCCCGCTCAATTTTGGTTTTGCCTCCCAATCATTTCAACTCTTAACATGGGACGTTATGGAGTGCGCTCCCCAATCCATTTGCGCCTGCCCAATGCCTTCATGTATTTTGCCCCCCCGATGATTTTCAGAAATCAACAGCGGTGATATTGTCTGCATTACTTTTGTCATAAGTTCATGACGAACTAACTTCCGAAGAATACAACAAACCACATATAGGCCACAAAAGTTTAGGTTTGCATTATTTTCGGAGGGCACTTGCTCACCGCCTAATGTTGGCTCTCTTCCTCCCCCTAGATAATTCCAACTTTGAACGTAGGACCGTAAACAGTGTTCCCCCAATCCATTCAGGCTTCCCCATGCCTTCATGTATTGTGCCCTTCCAATAATTTTCAGAAACCTACACCTATCGCAGGTCAGCGGAGCAAAGCTATATGAAATATTAAAGTTGACGTGGTACTCATGAATTACTGAATTTCCTTGTGATCGAGCGAGAAGGAAATCTCGCTAAAATTCGAGAATAATAAAAAAAAATCGCATATGTAATCAGCATACAGAACTACACATGGTAGGCTCAGTCATGGCGGCGTCAGTCACGGCCCTGAGCAGCTACCACAAATGGTATGCTCAGTCACGGCCCCGAGCGCTACCACATATGGTATGCTCAGTCACGCCCCTGAGCAGCTACCACATATGGTATGCTCAGTCACGGCCCTGAGCAGCTACCACATATGGTATGCTCAGTCACGGCCCTGAGCAGCTACCACATATGGTATGCTCAGTCACGGCCCTGAGCAACTACCACATATGGTATGCTCAGTCACGGCCCTGAGCAGCTACCACATATGGTATGCTCAGTCACGGCCCGGAGCAGCTACCACATATGGTATGCTCAGTCACGCCCCTGAGCAGCTACCACATATGGTATGCTCAGTCACGGCCCTGAGCAGCTACCACATATGGTATGCTCAGTCACGGCCCCGAGCGCTACCACATATGGTATGCTCAGTCACGCCCCTGAGCAGCTACCACATATGGTATGCTCAGTCACGGCCCTGAGCAGCTACCACATATGGTATGCTCAGTCACGCCCCTGAGCAGCTACCACATATGGTATGCTCAGTCACGGCCCTGAGCAGCTACCACATATGACTCAACACGCCCTGAGAGCTACACATATGGTATGCTCAGTCACGGCCCCGAGCGCTACCACATATGGTATGCTCAGTCACGCCCCTGAGCAGCTACCACATATGGTATACTCAGTCACGGCCCTGAGCAGCTACCACATATGGTATGCTCAGTCACGCCCCTGAGCAGCTACCACATATGGTATGCTCAGTCACGCCCCTGAGCAGCTACCACATATGGTATGCTCAGTCACGGCCCTGAGCAGCTACCACATATGGTATGCTCAGTCACGGCCCCGAGCAGCTACCACATATGGTATGCTCAGTCACGGCCCTGAGCAGCTACCACATATGGTATGCTCAGTCACGGCCCTGAGCAGCTACCACATATGGTATGCTCAGTCACGGCCCCGAGCAGCTACCACATATGGTATGCTCAGTCACGGCCCCGAGCGCTACCACATATGGCAGGCTCGCCTGTCTATGTTATCCCTCCACAGCTGCAGTCATGGCATGTGCACATACATTTACACGTGGGTCAGTCTGACGAGGCGCGGCGCTCGATTTGCGGTGGCTTCCTCTGCCCAGCGCGTCTACCTTGGTGGGTCGACAGATATAGAGATATAGCGCACAGCTGCATGTCACAGTTAATACACAGCCAGCACTGACACGATAACTTTGTGCAATTAGCATTAACGTTGACCAGAATGGTTGACTAAACTAGCGTGCGTTTAGGCGAAGACTGAAGTGATAATTTCATCAATCTATGCATTGTCCCAGCGTGATCTAAGGTCAGGTCACGAGGTCAAAAGGTGAGAAATTTACAAAGGGCATGCATCAGCTTACCTCGCGAGCAACATAGCCTTACTTCAAAACTAATGCTCAAAAGTGTTTAGGATGCTTCTTGAATTGTGCTTATTTTCACAGATTTATTATATGCCGCACTTACTGTTTCTTATTGATGGGATATCCATTATCAATTTTACCAATATTTCTTGATTAAAAACAAAGAAATGCCGGAGGCTATGCCTAAAAGAATGGTTGGCTGGATTGGACTGAAATTTAGATTAACGTGCTTAGAGCCTAAGAGTACACTGCTACTACATTTTAGCTTAAATCAGAATTTGAGCATGCACTGCGTTGGTGGATCTGTTGTGGAGCACATTCGCTTGCGATCAATGTAATAACAAACATATCATTTATTGCAAGATGATCCTTCCAAATTTTCGCATCAATGGGTAATTTATTCATCGATGTTATTTTCAGGGCATGGAGAACAGGACTACCTTTGACCGGAATATTTAAAGGCACAGGCCGTTTCGCACACCATCTAACGGCTCACATTTCCCAACCTTTGCTATGAACAGCTTTCGACTATAAGCTGCTACAATTGCATGAAGCAGATGTGTAGAGCATCCCGTTGCTGCTACAAATGGAGAAGCATGCAGAGCTTTGGTACCGATTATGCACACAGCAAATTGATTTACTACGCGAATGGGATTGTGAGAGAGGAGCAATGCTATAGGTTGGTCAATGGATAATTCAAGGAGCAATATTATGCGGTGATCGTGGGTGCAATCTCTGGAAATAGGTGGGATGGGGAGGGAGAATGTACCTCAAAATTTGAGAAAAGTTGCGATTTGCCACCCTCATTTTTTTCGTGTCCTTCGAAGACCTAGCTATTAAAATACCTGCATATATTTGCCATACTTACACTTAATCATTTATACAGTTAAAATATTTATACAAGAGAATCACAAAGATACTAGAAGCAGATGCAGACAAGCAACGAGCTTTACAGGCTATCTGTCATCACGAAATATCCGAGTGATAAATCAGCAAACATTTAAATGTCTGCATCCAGGCTGTCCTTGAATAGCATAACCTTGACCATAATGTGCTTTCGCTTGGGCGTGTGATTGTGCTTTGTTAAAACACCTAATATGCATTATCTATAATTATATGATTATACACGGCTTTATATGTCATGTTACCTTCGACTACGCATATATTGATATATCGTGAACAAACATGACCTTGGGTGTCATTGGACAGGGCCTCATCGAAGGAACTTTCACTAGGTGGGATTCCTTGTTCATACCCAATCGGCCTAAATATGGCATAACACACCATGGCAGTCACGGTCATAAGGCGCTGATGAACAAGCACCCAGCTCTGGAAAAAACAGTTGCGCTGCAAGAGCGATACTTCGTGTGTCGCATATTTTCCCTATGAGCCAACGTGGCGAACAGTGGCGCAGCCAGGACTTTCCTAAGGGGAGCCTGACCCCCTAAGAAAAACAAATTGGAAGGAACAGGGTCTGTCAGTGTCGAAGCCTGTCAGAGTATATTGGCGTGTGAAGGGCGCCGACAATTTATAGTTTCGTGTTGTGCTTATCTCAACATTTATCGTTTCATCTATTGCATTTTTGGGTGATTAGGGGGCTGAAGGTCCCCCTTGGCTGTATCTCGTGGTGAGCATCCAAGAACGACGTAAAATGCTGAGCAAAACACAGCCTCATTATATATTACTTACTCGTATCTCGAATCACATAGCTACGCTGACACCGGCTCCTCAAAAGCCTATTAACCGCCTGGTTCCCGACGATTCGGGTTTCTCGTACGCTGAAGAAGGTCTCCGGTAGTTCAAAGCAAATCCGTTCGGGCTTTGTCTTCCCTCGCAGCTAACATGATTTTTGGTCCTATACTTATGCTCGCACTGTTGCCGGAGAATCCATCACCACTACCTGCTAAATAACAAGTGTATTACAATCTCTTGACAACACCTATTCTTATCGTGAGCACACTACAGCTGAGGAGACGGACCATCAGCCTGCCAGCTGCCACAGTGCATCACTGACGCAAAACAAATAAGTAGTTCCTTCGATAGTTTTAGTCTTCCTCTCGGTCACGTGTCACAGCCTGCACTCGCCAATGGAAAATCCTCAGTGACTGTACATCACGCTCGAAAATAAAGGTTGTACATATCGCATTAGATGGGAAGGACAACTAGTGTGGGAAACAGCGCGAGCTTTATGCGGTAGCCACCGGCACCGTTTTTGGCAGGCTGGGCAGAAGAGTCTAACATGTCAGAGTCTAACATGTCATGTCAGAAGAGTCTAACATGTCAACGAATGCGAATACGTTAACATGTTAGAAGAGCATGTCCTTGTGTGTCTAAGACCATAGAAGTGCGTCTGAGGTAGGGTTTAACACGTACGTCAAGTTGACGTCGTGTTCATACTCGCATTCAGCGACGAGTTCGCCAGACTTATACGTATTCGCATTCGAATTCAGCAACAAGTGTATATGAAAAATGCGAGGCGTCCGAAGAAACCGGTTTGCTTTAGATCTTGACCGTTAAAGTTGTCATATGCAGTTGCTTCCACCGTGTTCAGTACTGACGAGATAATATGTGGTTATTGAATTGAACTAATCCAATAAATACAGATGCTTTTGTCAGCACTGAAAATGGTGGAAGCAACTGCCTATGACAACCTTAACGGTCAAGGTCGAACACAAACCGGTTTCTTCGGTCGACTTGCATTTTTTGCTTTGACCGAAACCTGCCCACATCTGGCATCAGGCGATAGCCCGTGGTGAACCCTCGTGCAACATGTCAAACCGGGATATGTCAATGCCAAACGTCAAGGTCAAGGGCGCTTCATTAATTATATGGCGATAATAAAGCGATAGCTACCTAACGCGAGATTCGGTCGATATCCCTTCAATTTCCATCAAAGGGGCGACATTTGGCGTAATTGTTGTGGGTTTTCAGAAAGTTGAGCAATCGGACTATTTGTTTGGATCAAAGGTGAAACTGATTTCTTCTTGGTCGAATCGTTTTTTTTTTGTTTCCGCTCAAACCTACTCAAGTAACGAATCAAACGATAGCCAACCCTCGGGGAGCATTTCGAACCGATACATGTCAAGGTCAAACCTCAAGGACAAAGGCTATTTTGAGTTCTTCGATGACTTCGCGTTTGATCGCATTTTACAAAATCCTTAAGCTTCATAAAACAGAAGTCATTCGATGTGGCTTTTACTTAGACGGTGTTGTATCAGAAAGTTGAGTAATCGAAATCATTTCGAAGGTCAAACCTAAAGCCGATTTATTCGGTTGACTCTCCTTTTACCGATTTGGGCCGAAATATAGCGTCAAGCGATGGCGCGTGGTGAATCCTCGACTAACATTTCAAACTGACATATGTCAAGGTCAAACCTCAAGGTCATAGGTCTGGTTGAATTTTCGAAGTCCTCGCATTTCATCGCTATCGCTAAAATCTACACCAAGTGGGCATCGTTCGACATGGTTTGCCGTAAGATATAAAAAAGTTGACAAATCTAAATAATTTCAAAGATCAAAAATTAAGTTAATTCTTCGTCGCTTCCAATTTTTCGTTTTCGCTAAAAAAGTATCAAAATATGTTATCAAGCGATAGCCCATTGTAGACACTCGAGTGACGTTTTGAATCGGGGTATGTCAAGGTGAAACGCTTGATTGAGTTCTTCGATGATCTCGCTTTTCGTCCTTATGGTTTCAGCGTGCAGGAAATGGATTTAATTCACCGTGTCCTTCGCGCCGTCACATATCCATGTTGGTGGTGTCGACAGGAGACGTCCTGTCCGCGACGTCTCACCGGTCGGCAGAGGCTAGCCTCTCGCAAATATCACCATATAGTGAGTGCGCAGGGTAGGCCGGGACCCTCCAAAACCGTTTGGCAATCGGTGACGTCACATGGGCTGGACAAATACTCAGTCCCGTAGGCGCTCAAGCGAAACTTCCGTGTTTTCCACACGACATTTCCGATCTTAAATACCATCGAAATTGGACAAAATTAGGTTCATTCGAAAGCTTGGAGAATCTTGTCTACGAATATGAGCGGTATTTTCCATAACACTAGGACTTTTCGCTTGGACTCACGCTGACTGCATTCATGCCAAGCGCCGCAGGAATCGCGCGGTGCCACGGGTAGTAGCAGTATGATGACAGGCCAACTGAAGATCACAGCCGGGAAGGAGGGACAGGAGCGAGTAAGAGATGACTGTTGCAACAGAATTCCTCCCCACTCGGTTTAGGGACGTAAACAAGGGTGGAGATACTGGGGGCATGTGCTCCCATGGGAAGGTGATACCAATCCGGCCAGGAAAAGACGCCAACATCATATTTAGGGTACCGTCGGAGGTACCTATGCTGGTTGGAATAGTATGCCCATATCACCCATGTGCAGATACGGAACCTGCAGCTGGTTTTCCGGACTGTTTTGAATTTTTCATTCATATACGTCTAGACCAGGGGCATTCTATTTGCATATTTTTTAGGGGCAAGTTCCCCCTCGGTGTTGGCTCTTTCAAATAATAATTCAGACTTTTAACTTAGGGTACCATGCAGCATGCGCTCCATCGATGTGGGGCTTCCCATTAACTTCATGTATTTTGCACTGGAATAATCAATAATAATTATAACAACAATAATAATAATAATGATACTCATACAATGTATATATAATAAAAATAATAATCATAATAATAATAATAATAATAAAAGGAACAATACTACTACTACTACTACTACTACTACTACTACTACTACTACTACTAATAATAATAATAATAATAATAATATATAATATGTGTGTGTGTGTACGTATGCCAACCATTTCGGGTTATGAAATGGAAATATACGAAAACCTCAATTACATATGAATATGTGATGTTATCTCCCGCCATTTTATATATTAAAACTTCCCGGGAATTTCGCAAGCATTTGAACACGGGAAGAGGATTGAAATCCACGTACTTCTGAACGATGGTGATGGGTTTGGCACCTTGCAGCGTCAAATTAAGTTGTTCATGCTCATCTTAACAATTTTAACATAAAATAATAATTGGTACTTATGAAATATACTGGTCGAAATCTGGCGACTTTTCTGCCTCACCTAATTTGGATGGCACGGACCGCCCCTGGTATCCACTAGCTGCAACGGCAGTGCGCAATCTCCACTCACAACACGTTTGTACGGCAAGGCTGACCGGCGGCTTCAGAATGACGCATGGCGGCGGTGGGGTGTTAGGCCGGGCAGGTGGAAACAAACGAAGCTACTATAGCACCGCCACAACGACGAACAGATCGGGTGTAATACGATCATGACAGGTGGGGACATGGGAGTGGAAGACCCGAGATCAAAGGCAATGCTCAAGTGTTCTCCCCTCAGTTCCATCATAGCTGCCCCCGCACGCCGCAGCAGGAGGTGCGGTATGTGATACATAGCTGCCCCTCGCGCGCCGCAGCAGGTGCGGTACGTGATTCAAAGCTGATCCTCGCACGCCGCAGCAGGAGGTGCGGTATGTGATACATAGCTGCCCCTCGCGCGCCGGAGCAGGAGGTGCGGTACGTGATGCATGTAACAGCGGCGCGTGTCGAAAACACCAGTTTACTGGGAAAACGTCGAGGAAGAATTGATACCGTACATGTAGCTTAGTTCTAGCGGAACCCAAGGTTATATACATTATCCGCGAGAGATGGGATGCCCGAGGGAAACAAAATTATTGAAGTGCTGCAGACAACTATTGGGGTATACACGCGGTTCAAAAATATAAAGTTTGTTTCTGGTCCGTACGCTAGGTAGAACTCCTGCCATGAATGGCGTTTTTGTTGCCGAAAAATGCATTTGATGGCCGACATTACTTGGTATCGAGCGCGATGGCTCATTAGGTATTCGTGTATTCGTGGCATATTGCGGGAAAACCAGCATCTCCATGAATATGTTTCAATCCACGATTGGCATGTTCCCAGCTGGAGCGCCGGCTCTTGGCACCGGGTCAGCTCCCGTCTGCGCACATGGGCTCGCCTCACAAACCTTAAACCCGACAAACATCGCTTTGGTGACACTAGGTCCACGAAGCAATCCTCCTGACCTTTCAGCCGGGAGGAGTATGTAATTACTATGTGAAATTGCAGGTCGGTGTGGTACCCGTCTCATACAGGTGCGGCACCCGTCTCATACAGGAAGAGCAGTTCAAGCAGAGAGCGAACTGGGGAATTCCGCGACAAATCGACCGCTGACACAAGTTCACAACCTAGTGTTTTATCGTGGACTCAGAATCCAGCCGTGGACGACTAAGCCCCAGGTCAAAGCGACAGGTTAGGAGATATGGGCTCAGGTATCTGTGTGAGGTCACCCTTCAAGTGTTATTGAATCCTCATATCTCTATTACACAACATTGAACCTACAATAATCAGTACACTTTTGAACTCGTGAATGTCACATAAATATGGTCACTGCATAATGTTTTTCATTTCATCACATTTCGGTCGAATAACCTCGTCACCTTAGGTCACGTGAGCTGCCCTGACTATTAGTGCATTGGTAGTTGAGTATTTGGTCGCACAAAGAGGAAGGTCTATCATTTATATACCGTGAAGTGTGTTGTCCTAGTTAAAGATGTATATATATATATAAACATTAAGCTGTCCCCGGTCGACATAGCTATTGTCGGTATATTGTTCACACTGTATCGTATCATTGCACCTGCTGATGGTCAAGGAAGCGCAGTTTGGTTTTCAAATACTTATACAATTGCTGCCCATATACGATTAAACGTGACACAGAACCACTATCACACTAATCAATAGGCGATTTATCCTATTTGATCTCGGAACGATGACTTCGTGCGGCTGGTTGCTAGAAATTGTATGCTGGCATAGATCTCATGTAAAAACCCATCGCACGCACATGTATGCCAATATAGCAGCCATGTTGTCATACTCATTATGAACAATCGCCACGTCGGGTGAGAGATCCATCTTCGCCAGGTCATGGGAGGAAGGGGGCGAGGGCTCTTGAAAACCTCTGCATTAACTTACCATTTACGAAAGCTAGGATACAATTTAAGATCAATTTGGGGGACCATCCAATGTCATGTTTCAAGACTTAGGAGGCAATTGAACCAAATTAAAGCATATGACTTCACGAGGAACAGGGACATTCTATATACGATGACATTGTCAAGAGTATGCATGCTGCTTGATCTGACGTAACGTCATAGCCCACTAACACAAATTTATGCCAGCATGCTTAGTGCATCATCGTTATCATCTTCGGTGTGAAAATTACTTTTCATGAACTAAATTATTTCCGTGATGCCTAATCTTAACATTCTGACTGTGAACACAGAATTTGTTAACTGTAATTAGGCTATCTGAGGATCTAGAACAAATATGCCGCACCCTCCGTGCCTCCAAAGATATATTGATAATCAGAACAGTTTTTTTTAATGTACCAGATGATGGAGTTTCATTTCTGTGTGCCTAAATGTCGAGCTTCCAATGCACTAGAAATCATCACGTTTGACGTGGTCTTAAATCACGATGCCATTTTGTTAAAGTTAATGCAAGCAAAAAATAAAATGCTAATAATATGTTTCTAGGAAATTTTAAGATCATGGTTAAGATCATGGTGCCTACATATGTTCAACATGATTATGTTGAACATATGCAGGCACCATGTTTGGTCATAAAGTTATGAGCAACCAAACACACCCTTGCTAAATGATCTCCAATAATGTCCAATAATGAAGTCCTAGCCATTAATCCGTTACTCGGGTGCGGACGGCATAGGTCAGTGTTACGTCAACAATTGGGACAACGCCGAATTCTTTGGCTAAATACACCTATTTTGCGGGCCCCTGCGCCATTTATCACGTAATTTCCTAATAGTGTTCGTTACGGCTCTAAGACTTGATCACTTTGTTCCTGAATTACTTGTTCTGTATCTTATGGAAATATAAAGTGTATTCTCTTTCCATGAGTGACTAACGAAAGAACTCATTGAAAGTTCCTCTGCCATTTCTAATGTTTGTCCCAAAGGCATGTCAGGTATTGAGATATCCGGTATGATATCGACTAAAAGTGAAGGTAGTTAAAATTGTAGGGCGTGACAAATCATACACGTGGGAATTCACGAAAGAGCCCCAATCTCCGAAAGACACTGGCATATTTTAGCTAAGAGCTCATTGCGGAAAACAACGCACTGATATATGGCCTCTTCCAATGCTCAACAATTCTGTCCTCCGCGAAAGATGACACTGTTCTGCTACCTCTACCAAGGTGCCCTGTAGCCTCTGCCGTAAGTGACAGTGACATTGAGCTGCACCCTCTGTAATAAGTGACACTATCCTACACCCTCTGCCGTAAGTGACACTGACCTGCACCCTCTGCCGTGAGTGATACTGGCCCGCACCCTCCGTTGGTTGGTTATTTGGGCTTACAGACGAATCGACTGCGTTGGTCGTATACCTGCACCCTCCGTAATAAATGACAATGGGCTGCACCCTCTGCCGTAAGTGACACCGACCTGCACCATCTACCACAGGCAACACCGACCTGCACCATCTACCACAGGCAACACCGACCTGCACCATCTACCACAGGCAACACCGACCTGCACCATCTACCACAGGCAACACCGACCTGCACCATCTACCACAGGCAACACCGACCTGCACCATTTACCACAGGCAACACCGACCTGCACCATCTACCACAGGCAACACCGACCTGCACCATCTACCACAGGCAACACCGACCTGCACCATCTACCACAGGCAACACCGACCTGCACCATCTACCACAGGCAACACCGACCTGCACCATCTACCACAGGCAACACCGACCTGCACCATCTACCACAGGCAACACCGACCTGCACCATCTACCACAGGCAACACCGACCTGCACCATCTACCACAGGCAACACCGACCTGCACCATCTACCACAGGCAACACCGACCTGCACCATTTACCACAGGCAACACCGACCTGCACCATCTACCACAGGCAACACCGACCTGCACCATCTACCACAGGCAACACCGACCTGCACCATCTACCACAGGCAACACCGACCTGCACCATCTACCACAGGCAACACCGACCTGCACCATCTACCACAGGCAACACCGACCTGCACCATCTACCACAGGCAACACCGACCTGCGTGCTCGTGAAGGCTGCTGCTCGACGAGCAGTACCCGTCATCGCGAATGGTCATCCAGAAGCTCTTGGGTCGCTTGAAGCGGACGCCATTGGTGGCGGCGGCCGGGGCCGATGAGGGCTGCATGGCTGCAGGCTTACCGGATCCGCCGGCCACCGTCGAGTGTGGCGCACCTGCGGCGGGCTGGCCGGCGCCTGGCGGCCACCAGGGCGGCGCTGCTGAGCCGCCGTCGGCCGCGCCCGCCGATCGCCGCCGGCCGCTGATTGCCGCCCATCTGATGAGGAATGGTCTCGGTGCGATGAAGCGTCCTGTGATAAATACGCGCTCGGAATGCAATCTGGCGGTGGCTGCGAGTGATGTCGGTTAATCTGGCGCACTGGCAGCGTTATTGGACCGGTGTCGACCAGGCGAAGCGGTGTCGTAACGACGCTTCGGTGACGTGTCGGCCGCCGGTGTGGCGTGCCCGCCGGCCTGATCACAGGCCGGTCGTTCTGCACTCGCGTGTGTGATCACAGGCCGGTCGTTCTGCGCTGGCCGATCTCACCACAGACCGGTCACGCTATGTTCGCCAGTGTGATCCCAGGGCGCTCACGCTGTGTTCGCCAGTGTGATCCCAGGGCGCTCACGCTGTGTTCGCCAGTGTGATCCCAGGGCGCTCACGCTGTGTTCGCCGGCGTGATCCCAGGGCGCTCACGCTGTGTTCGCCGGTGTGATCCCAGGGCGCTCACGCTGTGTTCGCCGGTGTGATCCTAGGCCGGTCGTTCTGCGCTCGCCGGTCTGATCACAGGCCGGTCACACTGGGTTCGCCAGTGTGATCCCAGGGCGGCCATGCTGTGTTCGCTGATGTGATTCCAGGGTGGACATGCTGTGTTCGCCGGTGTGATCACAGGCCGGCCACGCTGTACTCGATGGTGTTGTCTCAGCTGCGCTGGGCTCCATTTGCGTGCTTCTTTTCTAAAAATACACGCGTATGTATTGAATGGGTGGGTTTGCTACACACAGACCTGATGCGCCCGTCCAACAACGCGACGCCCCGCATCTGGTGTATTACTTGACCGGCAGCCATTCCTCGAGCAGAGATGGCCGTGGCCACCTCCCGTCTTGCCTTGATAAAGCTGTCCACGTGTCGCCCTGAATGTATACGGCACAGGGCAATATGGATCCGAGGTGACGGCCGTGTGGCCGGCAGTGTTGTATTCCGTATACTTGTTTGTTTCTCTTGCTCCTCCTCCAGGCTGCTCGGTGAGAGTTACTTTCGTCGACGAATAATGTCTTAACCCATCTAAGTATTCGTGATTTGCTGAATGTTTAAATGGTTGATCCGATTATATTTCAAACTGAGCTTTTAAACAGCCTCATTTCATTTAAGTGTCAAAGCTGAAAACATTCCGCACTGTGAATCACGGAGACAATAAAAGACGCCCGGTAGCCGGTGCCGTCCATCATATCTCGAGCATGACCTAACACCCTCCTGTCACATATTTTGATAAAAATTGGTATGCAAGGTTATCGAGGCCCTGGAACGATTTCTGAGTATTTTAGCTGAATCTGAGCAGCGGTTGACGAGTTATTGCCTGCGGCGTTTTTCTGAGTTCGCACTGAACGTAAAACTTTCAGAGCCAATATCTTAGTGTTATGTAGAGATAAATTATGAAAATTATATATTGTTGGAATCGTAATGAACTCATCTTCTGTTTCCCGAAGTCCGTTTTTTATTTGTGCAAATTTGGAAAACATGACCCCGTGACCTCGGATAACCTGACGTGTGGTGACCCCTATTACAATGATATTGAAATAATTATTTATGTAGAACGAGAGCCTCATCATTTATCTTTCTGATGAAAAAATGAGAACCATGTATATTAAGCGACTAATACCACTTTCTGTCACAAATATTTCTGACTTATGTGAGAAGAATGCCGCTTAAATAGACCTGCTGTTCAGTAAGCTTTGTTTCCCGGCTCTTCGAAAGAGTGCAGTATCATAATGTGCTACAGATGTGTTCGGCAGATTTTGCTAAGCCTCTTAGTCTTATTTCCAACACTAAACCCACATTTAGACCAGGCTGGTATACGATTAACTGTCAGATGTGCAACATTACCTGATGCACACCGGTAAGTACGCACGGGCTTCAGAGGACAGTGGACGATCGGCAGTCGACATCCACGCAGACCCCAGTTGGTTGCGCTATCTGTGAACCTCGATCCCGGTTTACGCTGCCTTGTCGTGTATCCCCGCTGTCTAGGGGGAGGGGCAGTTGCGCCGCGTAACCCACCGGGCTGACTCGAGCGGAGCGATAAGATATGGGATCCCCTCATGAAACCTTGAGCGTGGAATCGGAATCGTGTGCTCAATCGACGCCAGGCACGAAGTGAAGAGGTCAGGTTCTAAACAAAGTGAAACGGTGCTGGCTTATCCTGGCATTTCGCAAAGCCGGAGCAATGGTTCGGTGGTGCTGTTCTGATCCAGTATAAGTGCCATAAATCTCATATAACTAAGGGTGTGAGGCCACCATCTCAGCAACTCGTCGAACTGGTGAATGACAGTCGAATTCAGAATGACTTTTTCTTGTGCACGAACTGCATTGGAAGGTTGCTTGAGGATGCTAAAAGTATTCCAATGCAAAAGGTATCGCCGGTTTAGTCAAGTGGCTTCAGCAGCCAAACTTCCAGCGGAAATGCGTCAAGTCCTGTGTCTGGGGAGAACTACGCACCCTCGGATGAAACCGACCATGCAGCAAGTCATCTTGATGCCGACGTGACCTTACCCATCCTAGGCTTACCGCCGTTAAGAACAAGTGGCGTCTTATATATCTTATATTCAATTGGCTTCTTATATATATAATGAATTACCTGCTTATTGTGTTCATTGATTAATAATTGGTGGTCAAATATTTGAGTGAAGATACATCAACCTCTATACCTCTTTGGTATAGAGTGGTTTGTTTAGGTATGATGTGAAGCATGTCAGCTCTGCCAAGTTCGTCTTTGTCAGCTCTCAGGAAGTGAGAGAAGCAACGTCTTATCTCCGACAGCGATTCTCAGACAGCGAACTAATACACTGACAGTTGACCTCATGATTTTGCGTCGGATATCATCAGCACATGAAGTGTGCTGAAGGTGTTCATTCAAGGCAGACTTCCAGACCGCGCATGTTATGGCTCAAATTCGGCATGCTCGATTTCTATAAGTGGGAGAAGGAAGGAATCGATTTAATTGCTTTGACCCCATTCCTACTTGTCGATGGGATATCTATGTCAAATTCATAGATCGTTTTCCTACTGCTAAGTGCTGGACTTGATCCCATAAGACAAGAAAGAGTTCCTCAGAATTGAAACGTTTTCCTACACCTGTGTGCTTGATTCGGTCTCCTAAGACGAGAGAGGGTTGTTTGGAACGAGTGGAGCTGATAATTCCTTGTAACTCATGTCTGTCATTAGGCGACGAAGCGCTGCCGTTACGTGGACCTGAAGTGCTTGTGCGCTTAGTAGTGTTCGTCATGTATGTGCATACCGCCTTGATAGCACCGGGCAGGAATTCACTTAGAATGCGATGTGGATGCATGCCGAATAGTTAACTAAACTTCCAGTCCGTTGGGTTAATCGATGGGACTTAATCGTTTTTTTTTCTTTGCTTGCCTGTTCTGCATAAGGATAATTCCATACACATGGAAAGTATGTTCTGTAATGTTTTAATATTTCAACTGCATGAAACAAACAACGCTTATTGTTCTGGTTTTCTACATCATGGCATAAAACATGACATTAACGTTTCGCTCTCAAAATGGTCTTTCACTCTTATATGCCAATTTAAGTAAGGTCATGCTGATCGCACTAGGCATCTGTAGTCATGCAGGCTCACATTAAATATGGTGCCTTAAGTCTTGAATAGCTCACGAAGCAATTTCTGAACTGGGTTCCAACATGTGGTTAGCATGTAGGTGTAGCAGGTTCTCCAATCATTTAATGTGAACATTTCACTATCTGTCGCATTTTACTGAAAAAACGGTCCATGTACAATAAGCCGCAAAGCATAAGTGTGACATAGATGGATCAGCAATGAAAGCATTCCCACAATATGCTTTGGCTGGTACTTTGTATTGGACACAAACAAATCAAAACAACATTGGTACAGTCTTTTTCCGTGGCAAACCACAGAGTACATTTCAGTAGCATAACGTACATCACTGGTGGTTTTCTGCACAAAGAGCTTCGATTTAATCTCTGCTTATTTCGCGCTGATCAACAGTATGTTCAAAATGTGAGAAACGACACATTGTTTACAAAGTAATGGGAACCCACCCATCGAAAGAAAAAGTTGGATTGGAGAAAACAGAGCTGGTCTGATGGGGCTCGAGCTGACCATGGCGATGGTGTGCAGATGAGGATGAGCCATGATTCGACTGCTGTATTGGGGGGCCATAGGCCGGTCTGGGCTTGGGAGGACCGTAGCTGGGTCTCGGCTTAGGCGGCCCGTAATGTGGCATAGGCTTAGGAGAGCCGTAGGACGATCCAGGATTCGGTGGACCATAGACAGGTCGAGGGATTGGAAGACCATAGCCGGGTTTGGGTCTTAGTGGTCCGTAGCCTGGCTTTGGCTTGTGTGGGCCGTAGTGGTGTTTCGGTTTTGGTGGCCCGTAACTGGGCCTGGGCTTTGGTGGACCATAGCTGGATTTTGGTGGGCCATAAATTGTTACTGGGGCGTGTCCGGGAACCGGCCCGGGCCCAGCAATGTACCTTTTCGGCTTCTTAGAAAACAGCGTCCACGACTTGAAAAGCGAGAGGAAGCTGAACTTTCCTCTCGCCCTGCCTCGATGCCGGTGATGACCATTATGTCCGTGATGGGAGCTGTGGTGCTCGCCATAACTTTCTGAATGCAAGTAATGTTTTTCGCGGTGGCCGTTTCCGTAACCGTCGTGATGGCCGCTATTCCCGCCACCTCCGTGCTCTTCATGCTGACCATAATGCTCCTCTTCGTGTCCCTCATGGTGACTGTGGTGTTCCTCTTCATGGTGCTCGTGATGCTCGTGGTGTTCCTCTTCCTGTCCCTCATGACAACCGTGGTGTTGCTCCTCATGTCCCTTGTGAACGTCGTACTCTGTGTGGCCGTAGTGACCGTGCTCGCCGTACCCGCCATGGTCGGGGTACGGGCCGGCGCACGGCAGCTGCTCCAGCACCACGTCGAACTTGCCCACCTGGCCGCCGACCAGCTGCGACACGAACTGCACCTCGATCACGTCGCCGGAGAAGCTGAAGCGGCGGGCGTAGCCGGCCGGCCGGGTGCCGCACAGGCGGCCGACAGGCCCGCCCACCTGTAGGTACTGCAGCTGACACCGCGGCTCGGCAGGTGCCAGCTGAAGCACCTCCGTCCGCAGCTCCAGCGTGCACGCCAACACGGTCTTCTCTATGAAGAGCACACAGTGCGAGGCCGGCGAGGGCCCGGGGAAGCCTGGCGACGTGAAGCGGGTGATTGAGCCGCTCACCTGCACGCGGCACCCGCCCGACGGCGTCGGCATAGGCGGAATCGGAGGAACGGGTGGGACGGGAGCACCGCAGCCTGCCACTTGGAACAGCTCCAGCAGGAAGCCACCGCCGCCACCGCCGATCGCGTCGCTTCGGAACAGGATTTCGGAGGCGGCGTTGGGGAACGGATAGCGACGGATCTCGCCGGATCTTGCGGCGCAGATCCGCTCGCCGGCGATCTCAAGGAAGTCGCCAGCGCAGCCGGCCAGCCCGACGTCCAGCAGCAGCGAGTCGAAGCGCACCTCCAGCTGGCAGATGCTGTCGTCCTCCTTCTGCAGCGAGTAGATGCACGACAAGTCATTCGGGTACGGGCCGGGAAACCCGGGACTGGAGATCTGCACCTGACGGCCGAACACCGCCCCTCCGCACGCTTGTCGCGGCATTGGCGGGATTGGTGGGATCGGTGGGATCGGTGGGATTGGCAGAATTGGCGGGTTTGGCCCGGAGCAGCTGAGCTGCCGCAGCAGCACATCAAACCCGGGTCGCTGGAACACGACGTCAGAGTGGAAGATCAGAGTTAGCTGCTGCCCCGTGAAGGGCACGCTGCGCACGAGACCGGTCGGCTGTCGGCCGCACAGCCGCTCCGCCCCCAGCTGCAGGTAGTCGCTCCGACAGGCGACCGAATCCTGCAGGTCGAAGCTGCGCAGCGTCACCTCGAGCGAGCAGACGTCCGGCCGGGCGCGCGACACCTGGTACCGGCAGTTGGCGTCCGCCGGGTAGTGCAGCGGGAACTCGGGCGACGTTAGCTCAAACACCGCATCTGTGACGACTATGTCGCACTGGCGCGCCGGGCCCGGACCCGGACCCGGACCGGGGGAGCCACAGTCCACTTGGCGGGCCACCAGCCGGAAGCCTGGACCGGTGCTGCGTGAGTCGGACACGAACTGGGCGAGCAGCGTCGGCGTCGAACCGAAGCCCACCAGCCGCGAGGTGCCCGCCTCCAGCACACCGCACAGCCGCTCGCCAGCTATCTCTAGGTAGTCGAATGCGCAGTCGGCGGCTGCCTCCACCGCAAACCGCTCCACGATCAGCTCCAGTTGGCACACGGCGGGTCCGGCGCGAACTATCTCGTACCGACAGCTCACCGACTCGGGGTAGGCCGCCGGGAAGCCGGGGCTTTCCAGCACAAACCGGCGCTCCGAGAACACCCGGCTGCAGGTGGTGCGTGGCTGCGGGCCCGGCCGCGGTCCGGGCGGGTCGACACAGGCCAACTGGCGAGCCGTGATATCGAAGCCGGTGCGTTGCGTTTGCTCGTCGGACGCAAATTCCAGCTGCAGCACAGGGCCGGTGAACTCAACGTAGACGATCTCGCCTGGTGGTCTGGCACCGCACAGCCGCTCGTTGCCCACCAGCAGGAAGTCGAACGGACACACGCCGGCCGTGGCGACGCCCTCGACGTCGAACGCGTTGAGCGTCAGCTCCAGCCGACAGATGTCGGCGCCGACGCGCCGTACCTCGTACTGGCAGATCGAGTCAGGCGGGTACCGAGCTGGGAAGCCCGGCGAGCGGAATCGAAACACTGGCTCGGAGAACTCCTGGAAACAGATCTCGGTGGGCGGGATGTCGGCGTCGCCAAGCAGCTGCGCCTCCAGTTGATCGCCATCCGCGCCGCTGGCGCCGTCACACGGCTCCTGGCGGAACCTGACCTCGACCGGGCCGTGGTCAGCTGGCGGGGCGCCGCCTGTGGCCAGCGGCCTGCTGCGCGGCGCTGTCTCGGCCGCCGACGGCCGCAGCAGCACGTCGACGTCAATGACGTCTCCGGTGAAGCTTCTCGTGACGCCACCGTCCACCAGCTGGTCACACATTGGCTCTCCGTCGACCGTGACGCGGGCGCGGCGGCAGCTGATCGCCTGCCGTCGGATCAGCTGCAGGCTGACGGAGCACCTCTGCGCCTTCCGACGCAGTTGGTACACGCAGGGCGTCTGTTCCGTCGGACGCAGCACACCGTCGGCCTGGTCCACCACCACCACGCACTTGTCGAACGTGTCAGCAGCGTCAAGCGGCGCCGGAGTGGCGCTGACAACGACGGATGTGACGGCGTTACTGCCGACCTGGCCTGACGTCACGTCGACAGCGGCCGTAACGAGTGACTCGCTGTGGCTGGGGAACACTAGTAGCGGGGTAGTAGCTCCAGGTGTGGGCGGCGGCGGCAGTGTTCGGTTTCCCACGGCCGCGAAGAACTCCACCAGTGAGATGGCACCACCGTCGATCACGTCCTCGCCCTTGCCGATGGCCGGCGACGTGGTCAGCACCACCATCACCAGCAACACCACCTCTAGACGGGCCCCCATGGTGCGCGTCGGCCAGACCTCGCTCAACCCGTGCCGACCGCAGCTCCGCAATCAGTCGGCAAAAAGTGTGCAGCCGCGCTGGTTTTATTCGGCGTGTTTGCACTGGCGATTGCCGCGGCTGCGGTGGCGTGGGCGGAGTTAGGTAACTCGCGAGTGTTGTTTCCGGACAGACGGCGTGCTGGCGCCGCACGGCGCTCACGTGTTTGAGTCCAGCGTCCGGCCGGCACACACCCGACGGGAGAAAGCGTCACTTCCGGCTGACCAGCGCGACAGCACCGGAACCGCCCAGGGGCTCGCGGCCCGCCGGCACGCTCAGCACCAGCGAGAGCAGCAAGTGTTGTGTTCCTCCCGGCCGGCTAAAACGCCGCGTAGATGTGATTATAGGAGCATGCATGCAGGACAGTCATCCATCATTGGACCGACTGGAAGCTGACGCGCTGAACGCCAGCTATCAGTCATCACAGGCTTTTTGTGTTTGTCATCAATATGTTAGCATTATTGTCTGTGTCTGACTGCTAAGTCATTGTGACTTAGCAGCGACTTAGCTAGTCACTGCTAAGTCACAGTGCCAGGCACGCTGACGTCATGAGACAAGGCAGTGAAGTCCATGTGGCGACGAGTCGTGACTACGTAAGTTTTTTTTCCAACTGAGGACATGACATAGGTAGCTGCATCTGTTTTTGATCATTGCCATAGGCTTGAGCGCAACATGGGGGACAGTGTGTGCGTATGTGGATCTCATTCGTCACAAACCTGGGCATTGACCATAGGTATGTATGCGCTGCAATCACGGCCGTAGACGCGGAAGGCTTCATGACATGACAAGCATGTATCTGCATTTATGATAGAGACGTATAATCGGAATGTATTTAGATCCACTGAAGACACTGTGGTGCGTCGTCCGACCAGGTGCGCACTTGTCATTCTGAAGGGACACCGCGGAAACCCCAGAGGGCATCAAACCTTGAAGAGAAGAGGGTCACAATGAACATACCGCGTCGTCATTCAAGTTTCCATGGTGTCTCTCTCCAGGTGGCAAGCGCCTTTCTTGGTACCCTTTGAAATTACAGGATCGTACCCGGAGCTGCCTGAGACACCCTTGAACGGGTAGATGGCGATACTATGAACTTACCATGTGCCACCATCAAGGCTTCTATGACGTGTCTCTCTGCTCGTTCAGGGGCGAGCGTCCGAACAGCTCCAGGACGCCCCTACAATTTTAAAGGGACGTCCGAAAGCAGTGGTGGACGTCCGACGTAGGTCCCGCTGAAAACCGGGGGTGACTTGTGCCCCGTCAACTGCATCCACATGTTCCATGAGCCACAGAATGACGTGTCAGATTGACTTCAACACGAGAGACTGTAGCCGGACACAAGCAACACTCCGGGAACTGCAACGCCACATCGCCAGCTAGCCGCTGAGCAAACAAGGCCGTGACGTCACGACGGAGCCATTTCGTCACCTGCAGACACCGGAAACATGCCACAAGGGGCACGGCCAGCCCTACCGCATCCTTATGTGACTGTTAACAGCACTGCCCAAATACTGTTCTGAAATTTCATGGCTTCTTTGCATTTTTCGCTAAATAAACACAGCCATCTTCAGCCAATAAATGTTTTCCACGTTCATGATATTTCAACTCTTCCATAATTTAACTTTTGCTCCAGAAGTGCTGAGTATTATAGTAACGACTCCAATTCGCGGAAAACTGCGAATATATGCCTAAGTGATATGATATAAATTAACGCTGGTATAGTTTCCAGTTTCGTGAAAGTCGTGTGACAGGGGGTTTAACGCCTAGTACTGTATAATGTGACTGGACGATGGGTAGGATTCGGAATCATTTCACAGGTTTGGTTTTCATCGGTTGAAACTAATTGGGTCATAACCAGACATTTGCAGCTCATGCTATTCTCACCAGTTTTCTAAACAATCGCAGTGAGCAGATAGGAAGATGCAGAAGTGCATACAAGGCCCCGCTATCAACAAAATACACCAGATTAAACAATAAAGTGTAACATTTTTATTGCGCAGCTGCCTCTTTGGGCACCATTCCCCCGCCCAAAATATCTGTTTTATGACCTTCATTTTTGTCCACAGCCAGGATTTCCTTGGCCCCCTCAAGAAAATCCTGGTTGCGCCCCTAGGAGCGTGTCTACCTATTGTGACAATGTTTACACAGCTCAAATGCCCGAATCTACCTCATTCATGGGGAGAAGTCGGAGAAGTCAGTGGGGTTGGGCAAAGATCTAGCTGTACACAAGTGCTATTTTTGATCGAGTAGGTAAGCTGTTGGCTGATCTCCCTACATAATTTAGTACGCTCTGGAAGAGGGGGGCGGGGGGAAAAAATCAGCCTACCACACAGGTTTTTCATACATAACTCCCGATTTTACCGGTTAATATACGCTACTTTTTGCGCACCTGCTTAAAAGTGAAAGGCGCGTCGTTTAGAGCAAGAAAACTGAACCCCCAAATATTTTTTCGGGTTAGGGGTCGTTAAATACAAAACATTTCGTAGCACCAGACCACAAAAATCGGCGCTGATGCGCTTCACGTATATTGCCAAAAGAGAAGTGTTCTTGGCAACACCAGCGACTTCTTTGATGCACATTGTTATGCTATATATTTTAAAGGTCATGTCAGGTCACTGAGGTCAAGTCCGGTCAAGTTCATGACAGGTTAATGGAACCAAACTTCGTCAATTGGAATGTTGTCATAAATGTAAATGACTGTCGTGCGATTGATGTCACTTTGCATGTTATTCCATACACATGCTGAAAACTACTGTTCGTCAATGTGTACCTAAGCGTTTTCATACTTCATTTATGTACTTCACTCCTTTCTCGTCGAAGCCGATTGCGCCGTTGGAGCAGTTGAGCGGGCGGCCAGGCTCCGGTAGCTGGAACAGGTGTCTGACCTGATAAAGTCCGCTGTATAGGTGACCTGATACCAAATTCCGGGTTTAACATCTTTATTGTGCATTATTAGTAGTGTCCAAAAAATCATTGATGCACATTTTGGAGCATTTAAACACAATCACGGTAATCCATAGCAATGACAAACTAAGACACGCAGAAGAAAAACGCATTGACCTATGTGATCTCATCTAACCTTGAACATATTGACCTAAGGCCATTCAATTTTCACACAATAGCGTTACTACCGTCCCCATCCACCCTGCGAATTTCATTACACCAGCTTTAATAGGAGTCGAAATCTTAGGGGAGGGACGAAATTACAGTGCGTGTAATTTTCAGAGACCCTCCAGGATGCGTGTTAACTTGATGCCAGTCACACACTACTGCGACGGTTCGAAGCTCCATCGATGTAGTCACACACCGGATTCATCAATCTTCGGCATGTTTTATCTGAAAACACCCATCTTAGTGAAAGACAATTGAGGTGGAAAGAGAAAACGGGGACCTGATAAGCAATCTGAAGACGCTTTCAGTGACCCACACAAAGATAAGAAGCCTGCTGTGAAACACGTCGGGTAACAGGAAGGCTACGCGCCATATGCCTACGCGGTACCCCATGGCGGTGCACGAACACGGCTGTGATTCATCTAGGCGTGCCACATATTAAGAGGAACTAACGATCACGTCCATTTGGGCATAATTATCTAGATATCAATCAGTGACATCATTGCAAAGTCGCTTGGATCCGTGGGACCGCAGTATCATTTCGTGGACCTCGGTTTGGATCCATGGGACCGCAGTATCATTTCGTGGACGTCGGTTGCTCTCTGGCGAGCTAATACAACATTAGCTCTTGGATCATTAGCTCTTGGCTTTTGGATCTTGGATCATTAGCTCTTGGCTGCGATATTTGTGTGTGATGAATTCATATATGACATTTGTTTAACACCAGCAAGCTCCGAATACCGCTACCATCACATAGGACTAGTAGTGCTTGGTTTCTATGGTCACTGGTCATGCTGGGCGCTACATGTCGTGTGGCAACCTGATCTAAGGTCATGGGTCATGGGGAAGAACTATGCTATAGGACATCGTAAGTGATTCTAGTAAGTAGACTGGATTAAAAAGCAAGAAATCATGCGGTAAAAATGCGACGAATACGGTAAACTATGGCCAAGCCTCATATCGGGGCAGGCCAATCTTACGGTGAATTCAAGCTACATGTCCCAAACACATCCATGGTACTTCGAAGGAGTTGTGTGAGCATGTCCCTTCCTCATGATGCTAATCTGTTTGAACTAGCCCAGACTACTAACCGAAGGCAACCTGTAGTAACAATTTTCAGAAAAAGTTGTCGAAGAGACAAGGGAACCAGTATGCGTAGTCCCAGGCACTGTGCCCTAACTTTCCTATCATCACCCTATCCTCTTTTACGGTCGTTGCCGAATAACACTATAGTGTGTTCACACAGTTAGCCTGTTACTGGCTGAAAGTACATATCACGTGCAAAAGTCACCTGATTGAGCAATATGAATGCTAGCAGATACCAGCAGTGCAATTCTAGACTTCGATTCTTCTGCAACCTCCCCATGGGCGCAACCGCCATTTCAAAATTCAAATATTTCAACCAAGAACAGCCTGTGCATATTAGCAAACAAACACAAGCAGTGATCTAAGCCACCGGGCACTTATTCGCTCTTCCATACTTCTCGTTTGTTCGTCGTATTCACCTTCCATCTTTCTCGTATTTAGATACCTACACTTGTTGCTTTTGATAGGACTAGTCAAATAGTCATCATATCACAAAATCGTATCATACCATAAAAGGAAATCATTGAGCTTCGGTGCATATTGCCCGTTAACCCGTGCCGTCTCTCCGGTCAGATTCTCACACCCCGTCTCGGGGGCGGGGGGGGAGATGGAATGATAGTAATCCCCCACTTTAAATCCAAATTAGGCTTCGCACAAAAACGAAAGAGGTGTCATCGGAAAGCACTCGATGAGTAGGGTCCGAATCCACACCTCCAAAAAAATCCCAAAAAGTTACGTCACTAGGGTGGCTAGATTTTCACGACTTTTCATGACTTACATTGTGTTTTTGGCTTTGGGGAGTTCATTTTGGGGATATTTGAAGACAAAATGTAATCAGAGGACAGCGAAATCGACAAGGGCCATACAATTTTTTGCCCCCCCCCCAAAAAAAAAAAAACTTCTTTTTTAATCTTTGAAATTCAAAATTTTGCATCTGAAAGTTTTCTTTAATTTTCCTTTTCTAATGGGTAGATCAGACCGAGAACCGTTATTGAAAGTCAACATGCCCTAATAAAAATGCTTATTTTAGCCAGAATCTTCGATTTTAACTCCAATAGGTAACTATGCAAAATGTATATGTAGTCAAAAACGGAAGAAAATGAGAAATTCCTCTCGTAAGTATTGTTGCATCCCAAAAGATAAGCACACGCGGAAAGTTTCATTAAAATACCTGTATCCGTTAAAGCGTGACGACTGGTTGAACGTTTTTGGAGGTGACTTCACTTGACCTTGACTAACTCGTTGACCCTATATGACCTGACTTCAAAATTTTGAAACATTATGCCAAATTGATATGAGAAAAGGTATGCCAAATTTTGGCGCGCTGCTGCGCGCCGTTCGTTCACTATCCGCGGAAAACCTGAGGAAGACGGTTGAAGATGCTCCCAGAGACGGGACGGGTTAATACGCGGAAAAGGCTCAGAGGAAGGTGAATGGGAGCCTGCTCCGTACGGCAATAGATCGAATACCGTAATCTGAATTTATCTTTGGATTGTTATCACAGAAAAGATATCGCTGCCACTTTCGTGACAACCCCATAGTCCACTTAATTGCCACACTGCTCACACTGAACGATACATTCCCTAGCCGGGAAGCTACTCTCCTTTCCGTTGCTGGCGGATATCTGTACGACGTACAGATACATCGACGTACATCGTACAGTGTACGTGCTGTAAAGCAAGCTAAAAATTGACATAGGTGTGTACATTATGTACGTTATGTTTGTTAGCTTAAACTACAGTTAACTACAACAAATCAAGCTCTTTGACTTCTTCCACCATATCTTCGAGTCTCTGCAGCAGCTCCTCGCGATGGCTGACTTCCTTGTCCTCGGTATGTACACCACAGTCGCCAGCATGTTCACAAGCATGGTCGTCATCGCCACCGTCACCACCAGCACGCTGCCGAACATCGCAGTGGAATTCTCCCCCGCCACCACCATCAACGACTGCACCGTGTCCTTCCACGTCGGCACTGCTCTCCAGCTGCCGGCACAGGTCGGTGGCCACCCAGAAGAAGGCTTCAGTCACGCAGCGGCGGTAGTCGGCCTCCACTCGGTCAATGGTCAGCTGCGGCGGCGGCGGCTCCTGCCACTGCTGCAGCCGGGATAGGACACCGTCCACGAAGCGGCGCACCAGGCCGGCGGCGTGCCGACGCCGAAACACCAGCGGCGCCGCCGACAACAGCAGGTGCGCCAAGTCGAACGTCAGTCCGCCATAGCGGAAGCGGTGCCAATCCGACAGCAACACGCCGCCAACATCGTCGACGACGACGTTCTGCTGACAGCAGCGGCCGTTCACCGGTATGGCCAGCTCGTCGTCCGGCTCGGAGACGCGCAGGAACGACGCCATGGCGGTGGCGGCGGTGGCCCGCAGCCAGCTGGTCAGTAGCGGCCGCTGGCGCGCCTGCAGCAGTGCTGCTACCTGGCGGAGGCAGGCGCCCGCGTGGTCGGCGGCCAGCCGGTGCCGGCCAAGCTCCAGCTCGCTCGGCTGCAGAGCCGGGTACTCGTCAGTCACGTGACGACCGTCGGCCAGCAGCTGACTCTTGAGCGCCAAGAAGAGCGCCGCGTTGGTGGCCAGTGCATCGGTGACCATCTGGGCGGAGGCGATGGTTAGCGACTGCGACAGCGGAGCGCTTCCCTGGCGCAGCACGTCCTCGACCACCAGCACCCAGCGGCGCGAGCTGCCCTCGTCTGCGTCGCAGTACACACAGGCGGGTGCGGCCAGCCCGTCCAGGCGCGGCGCCACCAGTGAGAACAGCGTCAACTCGCGCTCGCGCGCCAGGCCCGCCTCCGAGACAAGCAGCGCGGGCGGCAGGCGCGGCGGAAGCTTCACCATCCAAGAGAAGCGCTTGTCGGCCGTCTGGTCGTCCTCCGAGGCGGCGCCACTGAACGGCGAGCGATTGCCGCTGGTAGGGAAGGTGACCAGGGCAGGCAGCAGTGACCCTTCCTCGTCCTCCGAGTCGGACAGGTAGAACGAGGGTCGCCGCTCAGCGTGAGCGCCCTGCTCGTTAGTGATCAGGAGCTGGATGTCCTCCTCGACGGGCCCGGCGGCGCCTTCGGGCAGCGCCACCGACTCCAGCTCCTGAATGACGGCGTGGTCCGACGACGGCGTCACGCCGCCAGACGTCGTTAACGAGTCGTCATCGTCCTCACACGCTGTGAACACTAGACACTCGTCCAGACCGCACGCCGCTGGCGACATCTCTCGGTCGGCTGGCGCACCGAAGGTACAGTCGAACTCCACACGCAGCAGCAGCGCATGATCGCAGGCGCCGTCAGTGACGACGAGCTGCTGGACGGTGACGTCATCACCCAGGTGTGACGCAAGCAGACGCGTGACCCACTGAGAGGTGACGTCACGCCCGCCATCTGGTATCAGCGAGTGCTGAGCCTCCCGGCTCCAGCTGTCCATGGGTCGTCGGAGCCTGCACGGAAACAAAATTTGAAGTAGCTAAATGATTATAAATAAGACAAGGTAAGATGAAAACCTTATCTAATCATCCTGCCCGATTCTACGCCGTATCTGTATCATCTTTCCTTCTGCACTATTTCCTCCATCTTCTTGATCCCATGGTCACGAAATGGCCTCAGCTGGTCGAAGGGACTTTATTCCCAGAATCAGATTTTCTCACTTAAGATGAATTCAATCTACTCATTTGCAACAAAAGCTGTATATTACGCAATGTCAAACATTAAGCAAGATATGAGTTGTTGCTAGGGTGGCTTTATGAACCAGGGTCCTAATCCTAAGCAGAGCTTGTTGCGTCAACCATGGCCCCACCACCCGATCTATGAACTCCAGTTCAACGCCATAATTTTTACTGAGAGCTTAACGTGCCGTCAATGCACCAACATGGCCGCCCGGTAGTTCGTCTCCGGCCTCATCGGAGAAGCTGGCAACGGACCCACCCAGACGGGGCTAAATGCGAGCTCGCGAAGCGACTGGAGCACTGTGTTGCCAGGACGGGGGATACGAGTGCAGGCCGGGGCTCTACCCAGCTGAGCTACCGGGGCGGCATGCGTAAGGAGACCCAAGCTTTTTGACGATGACCATTTTCAAGACGGATCATTCGTAATAGCGATGCTTGCTCAAGAAATGTGAGAATTCCAATGAAATCCATTATTTCGTTAAGTAGGTATATTTTTATTTCCAACCATGGTACGCATGTGCATCGTCATTGTCTTCTCGAATTTTTTTTATATTCGGACGCCATATAGCATACCGCAACAAAATTTAAGGCCGACTTCAGCCGACGAACTTGTATCAGCTCTGCGGAGTTGTGAGAGGTACGCCCGAGGTACGTCCGAGGTACGTCTCAAATACTTCCGAGGTATGTCTCGAGATACGTCAGAAGTTCATCGAGATATGCTCCAGATACGTAAAAGGAGTGTCTCGAGATATGTCCAAGATTCGAACGAGATATGTCAGAGATATATCTCAGGTACGCCCGAGATACACGTGGCATTCATCAGGGGTATGTCCGAGATACCTCCGAAACAGCTCTCGGACATATCCCAGATAAGTCTGAGATTATTACGAGACGCGTCTGAGATAAGTTTAAGATGGTCTGATACACGTGAAGATATTATACCACATATATTCAGGTACATTACATTTTCCAAGTGTTTTTCACATCGTGCCACGTGTGTTAATGGTACAGACACCGTTTGCTTTTAGCAGTTGTAACGCATCACGTGTGGCAATGGTGCGGGCATTGTTTGTTTCTAGCAGTCGAATCATGCCACGTGTGGTCATGGGATAGGCACCGTTTGTTTTAATAGTCGTATCGTGTCACGTGTGGTAATGGTACAGGTACCGTTTGTTTTCAGCAGTTGCATCGTGTCCCGCGTCGTAATAGTGCATGTATCGTTTGTTTTCAGCAGTCACATGTGTCACGAGTGGTAGTGGTACAGGCACCGTTTGTTTTCAGCAGTCGTATCGTGCCACGTATGGTAATGTTACAGACACAGTTTGTTTTTAGCAGTCGTACCATGCCACGTGCGGTAATGGTGCAGGCAACGTTAGCGATGCAACTGCTCCGACCGGAGCGCCCACTACGGCTCGGTCCCTGACGCTCCTGCGACTCCAACTCCGTCTCCTGCTCCGTCTCCCGCTCCATCTCCGGCTCCGGCTCCGGCTCCGACTCCCGCTCCGGCTCCCGCTCCGGCTCCCGCTCCGGCTCCCGCTCCGGCTCCCGCTCCGGCTCCCGCTCCGGCTCCCGCTCCGGCTCCCGCTCCGGCTCCCGCTCCGGCTCCCGCTCCGGCTCCCGCTCCGGCTCCCGCTCCGGCTCCCGCTCCGGCTCCCGCTCCGGCTCCCGCTCCGGCTCCCGCTCCGGCTCCCGCTCCGGCTCCCGCTCCGGCTCCCGCTCCGGCTCCCGCTCCGGCTCCCGCTCCGGCTCCCGCTCCGGCTCCCGCTCCGGCTCCCGCTCCGGCTCCCGCTCCGGCTCCCGCTCCGGCTCCCGCTCCGGCTCCCGCTCCGGCTCCCGCTCCGGCTCCCGCTCCGGCTCCCGCTCCGGCTCCCGCTCCGGCTCCCGCTCCGGCTCCCGCTCCGGCTCCCGCTCCGGCTCCCGCTCCGGCTCCCCCGGCTCCCGCTCCGGCTCCCGCTCCGGCTCCCGCTCCGGCTCCCGCTCCGGCTCCCGCTCCGGCTCCCGCTCCGGCTCCCGCTCCGGCTCCCGCTCCGGCTCCCGCTCCGGCTCCGTCCGCTCGCTCCCGCTCCGGCTCCCGCTCCGGCTCCCGCTCCGGCTCCCGCTCCGGCTCCCGCTCCGGCTCCCGCTCCGGCTCCCGCTCCGGCTCCCGCTCCGGCTCCCGCTCCGGCTCCCGCTCCGGCTCCCGCTCCGGCTCCCGCTCCGGCTCCCGCTCCGGCTCCCGCTCCGGCTCCCGCTCCGGCTCCCGCTCCGGCTCCCGCTCCGGCTCCCGCTCCGGCTCCCGCTCCGGCTCCCGCTCCGGCTCCCGCTCCGGCTCCCGCTCCGGCTCCCGCTCCGGCTCCCGCTCCGGCTCCCGCTCCGGCTCCCGCTCCGGCTCCCGCTCCGGCTCCCGCTCCGGCTCCCGCTCCGGCTCCCGCTCCGGCTCCCGCTCCGGCTCCCGCTCCGGCTCCCGCTCCGGCTCCGCTCCGGCTCCCGCTCCGGCTCCCGCTCCGGCTCCCGCTCCGGCTCCCGCTCCGGCTCCCGCTCCGGCTCCCGCCCGGCTCCCGCTCCGGCTCCCGCCCGGCTCCCGCTCCGGCTCCCGCCCGGCTCCCGCTCCGGCTCCGCCCGGCTCCCGCTCCGGCTCCCGCTCCGGCTCCCGCTCCGGCTCCCGCTCCGGCTCCCGCTCCGGCTCCCGCTCCGGCTCCAGCTCCGGCTCCCGCTCCGGCTCCCTCTCCGGCTCCCGCTCCGGCTCCCGCTCCGGCTCCCGCTCCTAATCACCTGCTAGGACGACTACCGTATCCAGATAGGCTCTCGATTTCATCCCCGAATGCGTTTGCGCTCATATAGCGCTGACTTGGTTGGAACAGCAGCACAAAAGCCTGTTTGGTAGGTTGCATCCAGGCGGAGGCTGCAACAACCAGTGTCCTGCGAATTTCCTCGCTCCATATATGAGACGCATTGGGGCACTTTCAGTGGACAAAGCCTGATAACTCTTGAGTGATCGTGCATGCCGAATATGGTTGCCGGCAAATCTGCAGCCAGGCTGGTTTTGCACTAGTACATGCATGTAGATAAGCAACCAAGTTTTCGAATGATGGTGAATTTGTGACACACGACAGTTGGGAAAGTTGGTGAAGTTGAATGTCACATAACATGGATATTAATCTGACAAGTCCATAAACTCATTTATTAACAGGTGTGCTGAGAGTAATGACGACGTAACACTGCGGGGTTAGGCAGGATGGGCAACTACCTCATCCAAAATTTTGAAGAGGCAAGCATATCTCCCTCAAAATATAATGGACTAAAGAAACCTCGAAACAATTTGAAGACATTCGTGACACCAATAATTATTATTTTTATTTGTTCTTAAATGAGAGCTTCTGTCCAGAAAGTGTGCCTCTTTAGGAACATTGGTTGGCTGTGTGCCGTCAAGTTTAGCTTCACTTTGATGAAACCATCACCCACAAGTACTTATACCTGATTTCAACAGCAAAGTTTCCATGAAGATACTTGCAGTTCCCTTTGATCCTTAGCCAATGAAGTAGTAAAGAGGGAAGTGGTGGCTGGGTTAGCCCCCTGAAGGTCGGATGGGCCCTTCCTAACGACAGCCATTTTCAGAACGATACTGATCTTTTCAGTCAGGATGAGACACCAATGATTCGACAGGGCTCCGATTCCTCTGGATCTGTTAAATTTATAGGGGGCACTTTCGGCGTTCTGTTGCACTTTTCATTTGCAAAGCTCCTTGAAGATGCATGGTTCCATTGGAGCTGGTGTTATCCCTTGAAACCGGACCGGAGGGTCCTGGTTGGTCCCTTGCTTTGAGCTCGACTATGTTATGAGATATTAAGTATTAGGTTTTCGAAATTCGGCTAGAAACAGGAGAGGACCCTGGGAGTTATTGATAGGCCCATAAATATGGAGGCGCCAATTGAAGCTGGAACCCTTGAAGCTGGGGACAATTGCCGCTGGAAAGGGCCGTGAAACAGGAAGGCATCTTGAAGCTGAAACATACTTTTAGCTGCATGAAACTATTGGAGCACGATGGCCCTTGTAATAAGACCCTTGGGAGGATTAGGGCTTCTTAGGTTTGAGTGGCTTCCATTATTGATGGGCGTCTAGACATTTTTGGAATTCCATGGACTTCTAGAAATTCGAGGGTCCTCAAGCGCCGGATTTCTGAGAATTATAGGATCAATCGGGAACAGTTATGACCACTGGGAGCTCAAGGACTCTCCAACATGGAGGAGCGTTTTGGAATTGGTGAAGCTCCTTAAAGTTGGGGTTTTTTCTTAAAGCCGAAGGGCACATTGTAGCTCGATGGTCCCTGCAGGTGGCTGAGGGTTCGTAGAAGAATGAGCATCCCTGGTATCTGTTGGAACCTTGGGAGCTGGGAAACTCCTGAAAATTTAAAGAAATTGTGAGATAATTAAGGGAATTTGAGAAGCTGGAGAAGAGCTGAGAACTGGAGGAGACCTTTGGGTTTTCAGGACCGGTTGAAACAGAAGCCACTGGGAGCTGGGGGGGGGGGGGGTCCCTTGAAGTTTAAGGGGCTCCATGAAGTAAGAGTTCTCATGGTAGCTCTATAGGCTCCTTGCTGAGACCTGCAAGACTCAGATCATCACTGGAGTGACCAGGGCTCCCGGAGCCTGAGGGCCCATTGCGTATGTTACAATTTGAGTAATTTGAGGGACTTACAGGAATTTCAAAGCACCTGAACGCTCAATTGATCCGCGAGATCGAGGTCCAGCTGGGAACAGGATTGGGACCCGGGAGCTGGAGGGGCCCCTTAAAACTGAAAGGACCCTTATGTGCTTCAATTGAAGCTGAACGAAACGTGACGTTAGTAAGTGGGGATATATTGTGACGAGGCTCCTTGGATGGAGGTGGAGCAATTCCGAGAAGTTTTACAGCTATGAAGGCATGTTGGGTAAACTTATAGGAACCGCTTTTGCCTTGGCCAATGTCTGGGCACCCTTCTGGCTCTAGGAATCGCTTGTTGCATCGATGATACCTGCCTTTGAATTGAAGTCTCACTATGAGCTACAGGGCGTCCTATTGCACTTAATAGGCATCCTGGCCTTAGTCTGAGCTTCAGATATCACTTATTCCTCCATAAGCCTTCCTTACAAATTGTTGAGCTCTCGGAACCTCAACGTCTCACCATACAAAGTAGGGGGCCTCTTGTTGCGCTCATGAGGCCTCTGCGTCGACCGAAGGACTTCCGGTTGCACTCGTCAGTAGCGTTCCCAGCAGGCCTGCTCCTTGCGCCTTCTCCCACCTTCAAGGGGTCAGGGCTGTTTTTGGACCAGAACTTCGCGGGTGTCCGAAGGCGTGACGTGCCAATGTGACCTTCACATCATCTGCTTTTGCCACATGATTAACAGGCCATAAAATATAACGATTATAAATATAAATAAATATAACATGGTAACAACAAATAAAATCTGGGTGAAACATAACACTGCAAGTGCCTGTTAGTCCTTCGTAGACGGTACATGGCCAGTATTAATTCGACTATGACAGAATCCGAATCAGACTATGGCAGAACGATAATTAGTCTATGGAAGACCCTAATTAGGCATAGTCTATGGCAGAAGTCTGCAGACCTGTCCAGGCCTGTCAGGGCTATTTTGAGGCGCCAGAAGAACAATCGAGCCATGCATAGGGACCATTCTGTGGCCCATCAAGTCACTTTTGACACATATGATGACCCATTGATGCTCGGGAGACATACAGACATAAAGACATAAAAGATTAGTGCAACTATGAGCCACAAGGGCCCTTCTTGGTTGCACTCTGTACACTGAACCAGTTGCCCACCAAATCTGTCAATAAGCCCTCCCTGTAATACTGAAAAGCAAGCCTTCTATTCTTATAATGATTGTCTATGCTGTTTTTAAAGATGTTCAGTGTGCTGCTACTGACGATGTTTTCTGGCAGCTGGTTCCAGTGTTCCACTACCCTGTTGGTGAAGAAACTTTGCCTTAACCATGTTCTGCTGTGGTTAACTGGAGCTTGACAAGGTGATTTGTGAGGAAATCAGTAGAAGCTTTAAGAGGATGTGCCTTATTCTCGGTGACTTTAATCTAAAAGGTTATGAAAATGCTGGTGTTGGCTCCCCATCATGCAAAATGTTTAGGAAATGCCTTGAAGAGGACCTGTTCTTACACCAGTTTGTATCGGAACCTTGCATCATTTCTGTTAAATTCAAACATTTCCCCAACGTATCCCCTCTCCAGACCACTCACGAATTTAAAGACCTCGATGAGATCTCCTCTCAGCCTTCTATATCTAAGTGAAAACATATTCAATTTCTTCAATCTTTCCTCATATGCCAGGTTGCTTATGCCATTAACCATTTTTGTAGCCCTCTTTTGTACTCTCTCTAAAAGCCAACAATCTTTTTCATAGCTAGGAGACCAAGCTTGGATGCAGTATTCCAAATGTGGCCTGACGTATGCACAGCTGCTTCCTGATCACATCCTCACTTCTGTATGATACATTCCTATTTATTGCCCCGAGCATTCTCCGTGCCTTCTTCCTGGCTTCCTTGGTCTGTTCTGATGCCCCCAGTTTTGTGTTTAGAATAACATCTAAATCCTTCTCCTGTTGAGTCACTGATAGCACTTGGCCACCCATCAAGTATGGAGCCTTCACATGCTGCTTACCTACATGCATGATTTTGCACTTATCAAAGTTAAATTTCATTTGCCATTCTTCGGACCACTTCACAAGTTCGTCTAAGTCTTTTTGCAGAGAGATATGCTCATCCTGACCTGTTATTGCCCTAAAGACCTTCAAATCATCCGCAAATTTCAAAACGTTACTGCTTAGGCCACTTTCAATGTTATTTACAAATATAATGAACAGTAATGGCCCTAGTACTGACCCCTGGGGGACTCCACTAAGAACATTTTGCCATGATGACTTTGTACGATTTAGCATCACTCTTTGCTCTCTATCTGAAAGCCACAACTCTATCCATTTTAAGATGCTACCTGCAATACCATTGGACTGAAGCTGTATCATTAACCGTTTATGGGGTACCTTGTCAAAGCCCTTACTAAAGTCAAGATATGCTACATCAACCTGATTTCCCTGATCAAATTGTTCTGTGGCGAAGTTCAAAAAGTCCAAGAGGTTTGTGAGACACGATCGTCCTTTTCTAAACCCATGTTGAGTATCTTGAATCAATCTGCTACCTTCCAGATAACTAACTATTCTATCCTTGATAATTGATTCGAGTACCTTGCAGACTAGGGATGTGAGACTTATTGGCCTATAGTTTTCAACTTTCCCTCTATCTCCTTTCTTGAAAATAGGAACTACATTTGCCCTTTTCCAATCGGTTAGAATTTCATTATGTGAAACTGATCTACAAAATATTATACTAAGTGGAAATACCAGTTCCTTTTCAGTTTCCCGCAACACCCTAGCATAAATTTAATCAGGTCCTGCTGCCTTATTTGGCTTTGTTTTCCTGATATGATTGTAAACAACATCACTATCAATGAAATCAACATCATTTGTCAGATCCCGTGTCACTGAACTATGGTTTACGGTCCGCAGATTGGTCATATCTTTCAATGTAAACACTGGTTTGAACTGCTTGCTCAGCTCCTCAACCATCTCACTATCCTCGCCCAATGTAGTCCCGTTTACTTCCAGTGGACCAATTGTGCTAGAAACTTTACTCAGCTTGTAGGAACTAAAGAACTTTTTACTGTCCCCATTACAGTTTCTAGCTAAATCCAGTTATTTTGCTCCCTTTGCTGCTCTAGTTTTTTGCTTCACAGTGTCTCTAGCTTTTCGATACGCCTTTAGATTAACGACATTTGAGGCTTCTTTAAAAACTCTAAATGCAGTTTTCTTAGCCTTAATTGCTTTTATCACGTCTGGTGTAAGCCATGCTGGCTTTCCTACCCTTCTTTTGCGTCTTTGCTATTGGGGGACATGTCTAGTCTGAGTTTCCCTCAAGTAAGATTTGAACTTTTCCGACATTTCACAGGCATTTAAATTTGAGAATTCTTCTTCCCATCTGATGGCACTTAAAGCCGCTCCCATGCCGTTAAAGTCTGCTCTATTGAAATTTGGAACCTTTAATAAATTATCGTTGATAATTTCCCCTACATGTGCCTTGAATCTAACTATGCTATGGTCATTTTTTCCCAGAGTTGCGCCTACAGTCAAGTCTTGAACCAAGTCACTTAAATCTGAGAATACAAGGTCCAAGAATGAACCATGCCTGGTAGGTTCCGATACAAACTGGTGTAAGAACAGGTCCTCTTCAAGGCATTTCCTAAACATTTTGCATGATGGGGAGCCAACACCAGCATTTTCATAACCTTTTAGATTAAAGTCACCGAGAATAAGGCACATCCTCTTAAAGCTTCTACTGATTTCCTCACAAATCACCTTGTCAAGCTCCAGTTGCTGAGAATGTGGCAGGGTTCCTGATCGGTAGAAAGCTCCTATCCTAAGAGTATTGCTGTTGCCTTTTCCCACAGTGACATCAAGCCAAATGGATTCCACAGACACATTTTTATCCCCACCTGCTACTTTTTGAGAACTGAATAAGCTATTCATATAGAGCATTACACCACCCCCTTTCATTGCTGGACCCCTATTGCACGAAAACATATTGTATCCCTGGATCTCATAGTCCTGTAAGTTATCTCCAAAATACCCTTCACTGACCGATGCCTTCGTAATGCAAACAAAATCTGGTTCCTCCTCAGCAACATAACACTTGAACTCATCAAATTTGGAACGGATACTCTGAGCATTAAACATCATACACTTAACAAATGCTCCATAACCACCTTTGGCTTTTTCATATTGAGGAGTTCTTTTATCACTAGATGAACTATAACTCTGTCCCCTTGAGTTGCTGCTGTCCCTATTTGCAGACTTTGAGGTTCTATTGCCTTGGCTGACACTATTGGAATATTCCTGAGTTGGCAATGCAATTTCATCCCTCCCCACCACATTTCCTAGTTTCCCTGAAGGGCATGCTCGTATACTTTGCCTAACACATGGACCCCCTTCTCAGAAAAGTGCAGGCCATCCCTCTGATAGAGGTCCCACGATGCATAAAACCTGCTCCACTCGTCTACAAATGTAAAACCTAGCTCATGGCAGAGCTTTCCTACCCTGGCGTTAGCTGCCAGTGCCCTAGAGCTCCACTCAGGGGAGGCTCTAGCCCTAGGCAAAATTGCTGTTACAATGACTCTATTGGTACCCTTCAGGGTGGCCAGAAGGGCCCTGTACTCCCGCAGAAGCTCCTCACTCCCAGTATGACCTATGTTATTTACCCCTACATGCACTATGACTGTGTTAAACTGGTGATCACTGGTGACCTGTGCCACCGCAGGTACCAGGTTCTTCACCTTGGCACCAGGCCTGGTGATGCACCTCCTGTCCCTCCTACCTTTACAAAATACCCGCTCTAAATGTCGCACACGAGAGTCTCCTAGGACCAGCACTGACTCCTTACTACTACTATCCTGGGGGCAGTCATCCACTACCCCTACCAGAACTACCCCTCCTCTTTCACTATTAACACTCCCCTCTTGAGAGATCCCAGCCACCTCCACAGTAGGGGAAGCCTCAGCTACCTGGTGGCCTGCGACCACCTGGGCATATGATGTTCCTGCTACGGAGTGACCCCTTGTTGCTTTATCTTGCCTACCCTGTGCAACAAGGGCAGCCTTGAGCTTTGAAACCTCTGCCCTAAAGGTCCTAATTTCTTCCTCTAGTGCCTGCATCCTGGTCGAAACCATCCTAAACGCTGCAGCTTATGCCTAGATTTCGATTCAAATTAACTCGCTAAACAACCGACAAAAAAGCTAACTATCATTCACTATAAATAGCTACCTCCTATACTGTCAGTTAATTATCTGAGTACCTCAAGAAAAGCAGAAACTATTAAACAATAGTTTTTTTTTGTTTTGTTTTTTGTAATAAAATTAAATGAATAAATAAGATGTCTAATCTAATTGTCTTCCACACAAGTAGACAACTATATGAATATCCCTTTTGATATCACTTATGGCTAGACAGAAAAATGAACAGTCACACAGCACTTATGAATACCCCCAACTTACTACTAATTAAACTATCTTAAACTTCAACACTAAACACACTATGCACACCAAAAAATAAATAAAGTATGTTAGGATAGTATGAATGTTGTCTAATGTACTTATGAAATCTACACACTTGTAATATTTCCTACTACAGAAATCGAAGCGTCGAGAACACGCCGAAAGCAACGAGGCCTCGCTCTGGCGCACACAAAGATGGCGCCCGGCGGCGTCGCTAGGTTAATATAGTATAGTTTGCGTGCTACGAAAATGCTTATAAGATAAAAACTAATGAAATATAATCACAGAAGTAATTGCTAAACACCTATCCACAGCTTAGACTAGAGTACTGCCCTGTTCTGCAACGACTTATCTGGAAACCTGGAGCTCCGGCGCACGTCCTCCCACCTTGACACCTGGCGGCAAACCTAAAGAGACAGTTTGGCACTCACTAATGACCATTTCAAGCACATGGTCATACGGCTTTTTACGGATTGGACCTTCAGATGTATGAGGCTTTTTACGGATTTTCTATCCATGTTAAGAACTGTGCACTCTTGCAAAGACCGGCTTGAAAATTGGGCCTTCTTAGTTTATTATGAGACCCTTTCACTTTATAAGGTTTCCTCCGAGGTCTGGGAGGGCTTTCATGACAAAGTTCTGGATACGCTCCAGGCAGTAGCGGGGTGTCCTCTAGTTAGTATTGGAGTTTAGGGGCTTATCGACTGCGTCGGTCGTGCAGCGCCCTGGGGTTTCCTCAGCAGTGTCGCACCCTTGGGAGCCGAATAGACTACGCCCCCTTGAGAGATCAAGACCTGTGTGGTCTTTGGCCCCAGGGGACGCCCTGACCTCATATGCTCCCCAGGTGCTCCTGTGATACGAGTGTTCATGGAAGGAAAGCAACTCTGTAAGAGCTTCCTTTGAGGACTATGCTTGGGTTCTTCGAAGGACTGCGAAGAGACTTGAATTTTAGATGATTCATTTCAGCACTGGCAGGATTTCCTTTAAGCATGCTGCGGCCCCTTTGGGAAGGAGGAAATTGGAGGCTTATGAGGCCCCATGAAGGCTTAGAGGCCTCTGAGCTTCGGGAGAGCCCCTTACGGTCTTAACACGCGCACTAGAGGGGAGGGGGGAAATCCGGCCACCCCTCCGGTTTTTCGTAGATAACTCCACATTTTACCGGCCGATATACGCAATTGTTTGTGTACCTGTCAATAAATGACCGGCGCGTTGTTTGAAGTAAGAAAATGAAAATCTACCGAAAAGTTTTCGAGTTAGGCGTCGCTAAATTCAAAATATTTTCTCAGCGCCAGATCACAAATATCGGCGCTGATGCGCTTCCCGTATATTAGCAAAAAGGAAGTGTTTTGGGCAAAACTAGCGACTTGTTTGATTTATATTGTCATGCTACATTGTTCCACAGTCATGTCAAGTCACCGAGGTCAAGTCAGGCAAAGTTCATAACAGGTTAACACACGCCCTAGAGGGGTATGGCGAACTCCGCCAATCCTTCCGATTTTTCGTACATAACTCCATATTGTACCGGCCAATGTACAACAAATCTTTCGCGTACCTGCTTAGAAATCACCGGCGCATTGTTTACATCAAGAAAAATGAAAATCGGCCGAGAAGTTTTCAAGTTAGGGGCCGTTAAATTAAAAACAATTCGCAGCGCCAGACCACAAAAAGCGGCGCTGATGCGCTTCCCATATATTGGCAATAGGGAAGTGTTCTTGACAACACTAGCGACTTGTTTGATGATTATTGTTATGCTATATAATTTAAAAGTCATGTTAGGTCGCCGAGGTCAAGTCAGGTCAAGTTCATGATAGGCTAATGGAACCAAACTCGGTTAACTGGAATGTGTCATAAATGCAAATGACTGTCATGCGATTGATGTCACTTTACATGTTACTCCCTATACATCCATAAATCTACTGTTTGTCATTGTGTACCTAAGCGTTTCCATACATGATTCATGTATTTCACTGCTTTCTTTGCGAAGCCAATTGTGCCGAGCCGCCCAACGGAGCAGTCGGGATTGGAGCCCGGTTCCGGTGACTGGAGCAGGTAATGACCTAATAAAGTGCTCCTATATAGGTGACGTGAGGTCAAATGGCGGATCTGACATCTGTATTGCATCATTAGTAATGTCCAAAACATCATTAATGCCAATTTTGGAGCATTTAAACACAACTACAGCGATCCAAAACAATGACAAGCCAAGCCACGCAAAACCAGAAAGTTTGCTATTTTGACCTTATTTGACCTTGAAGATTTTTGACCTAAGGTCATGCACTTTGCACACAATAGAGTTCACTATCGTGCCCATCTACTCTGTGAATTTCGTTGCTCTAGCCTTCATAGGAGCTGAGATCTTAGGGGGGGGGGCGGAATCCGCCCTCCCCCTCTCCAGGGCGCGTTATTTTCAGAGGCCCTCCAGGGCGCGTGTTAACGCTGGCATGGCTGGTGCTCGTCGGCGACAACGAACGACGGGGGAAAGGAATCCAGGCACCTCTCCCCATGAACTCAAATCTTATTAATCGGATTGCTATGAAACTTCGAAGAGTGAAACTTATGAAACTGTGTTGAACTGATCATCCCTGTGTAGAGGCATGCACGTTAGCCTGTGTCGATAATTTTCAAAGTGATTTTATAAAAAACGGCTACTGTTTGTATTTTACCTTGATATGTGCCTACCAATTTGGCATCAAAACTACATCGCTGGGCAATCGGCATTTTTTTCTCAAAATGTGTTTGAAAAAACTATTTTCGACATTCGGCACCATATTGGCTGTGAGAACCAATCCAGATAAGTTCGTCAAATAGTACCTCTTTTTCATCGTCTCGACGAGTTGAGTCGATTGAAACAATGCGATGTTTTCGAAAAATCAATAGTTCAGAAAATATCGGCTATCTTATGTCTTCTAATACATCAGCAAATGTCCATTTCGGGGCATACAAGAAACTCTGAGGTTTAAACAAGTAAAACTCATGATACAGCCGCGGTTTCTGCACTTACTCATTTGAAGACTTCAGCTTCACTCACTGGGCATAGAATTGCTTGAACTACATAGCAGCATGATTGCTTGAGGCTGCTTTGTACCCATGTGCATCACATACCAAATACCTACCTATTCGTTGCATATTGAGACCTTCCGATAGACTTTCCACATCACGTCCAGACGAAAATCAAATACGTTGGTGATACAAAGGATTAAAATTCGCCGTGATGATTGAAATTCACCGTGATCACTATGAGACCATCGATGCCTATTTTCTCCCAATTGGACACATGTCAGACATCAATCAATGAACACTGGCATATCCAATGCAAACATCGCGCGGAGGTGCGGAGCACAACTGACTGGACGGCATCGAGCACACAAGTTTTAGCTTTCATGAAACTCACAGTCGTATCGGCATATTATCCACGTCCCTCTTAGTTGTTAGCACGGGAAAAGCTGCCGGTGCATGTAGCCAACCCGGATGTAGCCGTCCCTCCTCTCCTTCCCGTACACGTTTTTTTTTTGCAGCTAGCGATACCTGTTTCACGCATCGTTCAACTGACTGACCGTAGACGGGAAACTGGAACTGACATGGGCATGTCCGCATAGCCATCAAATTCGGAGCTGCGCGTGTGCTAAAGTCTTCAAATGAGGAAGTGCGGAAACCGCGTCTGTATCGTGGTTTTTACTTGTTTAAATCGCAGAATTCCTTTCATGCCAAGAAATTGACATTTGTTGGTGTATTAGAAGACATAATATAGGCGATATTTTCTGAACTATCGATCTTTCGACAATATTACGTTGTTTCAATCGACTCCGTTCGCCGAGACGATCAGAAAAAAGAAATGTTTGACCTACTTATCTGGATTCTTTCTCACAGCCAATATGGCGCCGAATGCCGAAAACAGTCTTTTCCAAACGCATTTTGAGAAAAAATGCCGATTGCCCAGCGACCTAATTTTTATGCCGAATTGTTAGGCACATATCAAGGCAAAAGAAAAACAGTAGCCGTTTTTGATAACACCACATTGAAAACTATCGACACAGTCTAATGCACGTGATACCTTAAGCACATGAGGTTAAACAACTAGGACATCTACTTCTAGCTATCTTTGCTTTGGCTGAAGCCACACATTGCAGAGGTTTTATCACACTTTCCCTTGATGCATCGGTCGAACTGAACAATATTTGACTGCTACTGCTACAGGCCGGAGTTGGATTGCTGTTTGCATCTCGGGTCGTCATGGGAGATGCGTCACTCGCTTTCAGCTCGTCTTACGAACGAATAAATTACCAGCTATCGCCATGCATCCCATCAGTATCTGTGTCACAGCTCGACCGCTGGCACCGGAGCGCCGCGCCGTGTCGCCGTAGAGGCGATTTTCAGCCGGCGACCGGCCCGCCGGCCGCCCGTATTGACGCCGCGGTGCAGGTATGAGCCGCGCGTCGCCGAACACCGAAAAGTAATTGGGGTTGGGGGGGGCTATTTAGAGATAGATACAGGGTTCATATGGGAAAGTTGCTTATAATTGTACGAAGCTTGCGCTCCTGAGTGGTCGCGGCTAACTTTTTTTTTTTTAACATCCCCCTAGCTCTTACTTAATGGATCAATCACGTTTGGGATGTACGGGGCCGGACCCGGAGCCGGAGCCAGTACATTTTCCCCGGAGCCGGAGCCGGAGCCGCCGGGACATTTTACTCGGAGCCGGAACCGGAGTCGGAGCCGGGATATTTCCCTGGAGCCGGACTCGGAGCCAGAGCCGTCGAACATTTTCCCGGCTCCGCATCCCTGATTATGACTACTATGACTAGTACTACAATTTTAATGACAAAAACGTCATGACATTTTTCATTGAATATAAAATGGCATGGTTGGCTATGTAATGCTGCATTTTATCTTGTTATAACTACCTAATCATGTTTTAAAATGTCGCATTGGGCATGTGTCCTCAAAACTTCAAAAATTACCTCAAAGAACGCATTTACTGGATATGACTTGGCATGTGAAGTCTTGCATTCAATCTCATTGCAGTTACAGGGTGCGCGGAAAGTCCTGGCACTTTTCTGGTATGCTTGCCAGCGCGCGCTGTGATTGGTGGCCAGTCTGCCAATGGCCGCAGGCGTGACCCTCGCCGACCCGGCCAGCCGGGGGGCGTGCAAATATAACTTTCGAATCGCGTTCAGTCATGGATAAACAGACGAAGCGGCACCTTGTCGCTGGCTGCCTGCGCGCGGCAGCCGGGTCCGGCTTAACCGAGGCGCAAGTTGCGGAACGATGCAGCGTTTCTCGGCGAACGGTTCAGCGGATAAAGGCGAAAATCCGATCTGTGGAGTCCTTAGAAGATGCCCCCAGGTCAGGTCGGCCGCGGTCGCTCAGGACTCCCGAGAACGTGGCCGCCGTGTCAGAAGCAATCGAAGAAAATCCGCGGCAGTCAATCAGAAAACTGGCGAAGAAGTTCAGCTTTCCCGAGACATCAATGCGGGAATTGATGGAGACACCAAGACACCAAGAGAGAGACACCAAGACTTCAACATGGAGTCCAGAGTGATCCATAACAGGCCGCGTTTAACCGAGGACATGCGTCTCCGCCATCTGGAGAAGAGCAAGCTGCTGCTCAACTTCTTGAAGAGCCCGGTGACCACCGGCTTCGTTCGGATCTTCTCCGATGAGAAGCTCTTCCATGTGGACGCCCAGCTGAACCGGAGGAACTCCCGCTACCTGTCCGACCAGCCTGTTGACGAAGTGGACCCCCGGATTCGGTTCAACCCCGTGAACAAGCACCCGCAGAAGGTGATGGTCCTGGGTGTCGTCGGGTCCGACGGGCAGAAATGCCCCATCATCTTCATCGACGCCAACGAGAAAATCAACAGGCAGGTCTACGAGGGGCTCCTGGACACGCACGTCATCCCCTGGGTCAAGGCGACCTACCCGGAGGGCAATTTTGTCTTCCAACAGGACGGAGCGCCCGCCCACAACGCCACCGCCATCCAAGCCAAGCTGACAGAGGAGCTCGGCGGGCCAGATCACTTCTGGCGGAAGGAGATGTGGCCGCCTCAGTCGCCCGACCTCAACCCGCTCGATTACAGCGTGTGGAGCGTTCTGCAGGATGAGGTCCAGGCCACTTCTCATCCCAACCTGGAGTCGCTCAAGGCTCGCATCGTGGCGGCGTGGGAGGCGCTGGAGGCGGCCTAAATCATCAGGACCTGCAAGGGCTTCCGCCCTCGCGTCGAAGCCGTCATCGCGGCCGAGGGCGGCTACATCGAGTGAGCGGTTGGTGAAAGGATGTGGCTTGTTGTTCCCAGTCACTGTTACAACCTGTTGTTGAATATATATGACCCAGTTGCATTTGTTTGCGAAAATGTTGAAAAGCGCCAGGACTTCCCGCGCACCCTGTAGTTTGCTACATGCAAGTTAACATTCTACAGACTCGCATACTCTAATCATTTCTTTGAACCATCACTAGCTTAACCTCAGCACAACTGACCTAACTTGTTGGTGATCAACCAACTTGATGTTTTTAAATCCAAGTTCTTGCATGGGGCGCTTCATGAACCAGGGTAGTATTGCTAAGCACAGCCTGCTGCATGAACCATGGTCTCACCACCCAATCCATGAATTCCTCTTCAACATCAGAATTTTGACAGCAAGTTTAATGTGTCATCAATGTACCAACACCACCACCTGGTAGCCCAATCCAAGCCTTATCATGCTAGCTGCCACCCAATCCTCCCAGTCATGGTTAAATGTGAGCATGTGATGTGAATCAGACCCTGTGTTGCCACGGCAGGGGAGACCAGTGCAGAGCAGCACTCTAACCAACTGAGCAACCAGGACAGCAGTCTGTTGCTTATATTTTCTACAGACAAGTATGGAGCTAGGGTTTTTAAGCAGATGCAGTGTTGATTGATCTAGTCAGCATGGCAAAATGTTCTTAGTGGAGTCCCCCAGGGGTCAGTACTGGAACCACTATTATTCACTATGTTTGAAAACAACATTGAAAGTGGACTAAGCAGTAAGGTGTTGAAATTTGCAGATGATTTGAAGGTCTTCTGGGCACAATGAGCAGGTCTTGCCTCAGCCAAATGATGCAATAGGTCTTGCTGCAGGAAGACTTGGACGAGCTTTTGAGGTGGTCAGGAAAACTGTGACTCAGCAGGAGAAGGACTTAGGTGTTATTTTGAACACAAAATTGGGGCATCAGAACAGATCAAAGAAGCCAGGAAGAAAATGCTGGGGGCAATAAATAGGAATGTATCATGCAAAAGTGAGGAAGTCATCAGGAAGCTTCACTGTGCATATGCCAGGCCACATCTGGAATATTGTGTCCAAGCTTGGTCCCCTAGTTACGAAAAAGATTGTTGGCTTCTAGAAAGAGTACAAAAGAGGGCAACAAAATGGCGAATGGTATAGGCAACTTGGCATATGAGGAAAGATCGAAGAAACTGAATATGCTTTTACTTAGGTATAGAAGGCTGAGAGGGGATCTCATTGAGGTCTTTAAATTTGCTCATGATCAGGAACAGGGTTATCTCAGGGAACTGTTTGAATTTAACAGAAATGATGCAATAGGTCATAGATTCAAAATTAAAGTTAATCACAGCAGGACAAGGTTAAGACAGTCCTTCTTCACCAACAGGGTAGTAGAGTTAATTATTAGAGCTTTAGGGCGCATCGACTACATTGGTCATGCAGCGCCCATAACAATACAACTCATTTACACGTCGATATAGCGCACATGCAAGCTAGCGAACCTTGCAGAATATTAGTCGACACAACGAATCGTAGTTGAAATAAAGCATGGCAACATTCAACATTTTCAACGTGGCGCATATATTACGGAAAATGATATTTCAGCGAGGTAGTCTAATAGTCGCCCCGATTGAACAATATCCGAGTCGTTGCCTAAAACCTCACTGAGTGACAAAGTTTGAATGCGCCCAAAGTGACGTTTACGCTCCTCCACGTAGGCGGGGCAGGACAGCAGGACATGCCGTACAGATAAGCGGGCGTGACATCTGGGGCAGCGTGGCACATCATCACCAGTAAGCAAGTAAGAGTGGCATATGTATGTCCAATTCTCAAGCGACATAGTGCCACCCCGTCCCGCATAATCCTACGCGAGCACGAACTCCATTTACCGAGGCGGTTCTTGATCGCTTTCAACTTGTTATCGGGTATTGCATTCCAAGAGCCTTGCCACTTTGTGAGCATAGCGTCAGAAATGGTTCGGAAGTGGTCACGGGCAGGGAGTGGTAGAGTTCGTGAGCATGGAGCTAGCGATGCACGTTTTGCAGCAGCATCAGCTAGGTCATTTCCGGGGGATCCCGACGTGACTCGGGATCCAACATAGCGCCACTCTTTTACCTGTCTGGTAGACACTGGTGAGACGAGTTAAGACGTAACATGGTAGTAGAACACTGGAACCAACTGCCAGGAACCATTGTCAGTAGCAACACACTGAACATCTTTAAGAACAGCATAGACAATCATATGAATAGGGGGCTTGTTTTTCTGTATTCCAGGGGGGGCTGATTTGGTGCACACACTTTTGGTGGGCAACCGATTTAGTGTACAGAGTGCAACCAAGAAGGGCCCTTGTGGCTCATAGTTTCACTGAGCTTTTATGTCTTCATGTCTTTATGCTACTACCTAATCATAAACATATATATACACAAATAGATTGTCAATGGAAACAACTTTTCTTCGATAAAACGTATCCATGGACAGCTTCACGGACCATTCACTTAATCGCACATGGGGGCGATTTGCATATCTGCGTTGCAAAAGTCAGTTCAATACAGTTTTAAAGCATCGCTGTGAGTCCACCGTTGAGCATAACACGCAATATTGATGTTATATTGGCGGCGTTGCGTACAGGGGGTTGGAGATTGGAGGCTACCTAGACAACTGTAACATTGATCCCGTAGCGTTGCACGAAAATGAATGTCTTCAAAGCGGCTACACACTCATCAACTCGCAAATAACGGACACACCGATGATTGGCAGCACTAGAAGTGCAGACGTCTCGACCCTTGCTCTCGACACTCAGTGAGCAGGCGAGACACTCACCAGAGACCCAGTGGGCCTCACGCACCTGTCGTCTGACACCCGGCAGGCGGCACAACACACTGGCGGCCGGCCGGCGACGTTGACGGCGCACGTGCAGCGGGCGGCGGCAGAGCTGTTGTGGTCGCCGGCGAGTAGGCAACAGCGGGCACCACACTGCCGCCAGCTGGTGGCAGACACAAGTGTGACGCAGAACCGGTCGGCCGCCGAGCACCTTATGGGCGGGCGGTGGTGGTGTCGCCTGCCCGTGGATGTACTAGCCCGAGCTGACTCGGCGGACTGCTGGGCACGAGCCTGTCGAAGTAACGGCGCGCTAGTCTGTAGTGGCAGCCAGGCCTGATGCATTCGTTATGGATAATTTCGCTTGTTCATAGTTGTTAGAACCAGTCAGCTGGAGAAGTGATTTGATTCTTAGTTCACCTACGGATCAGCTGGTACAATTAAGTATACAATGAGTCAGCACATAACAAAGAGGATTAAACGTACCGATGACATTGCTATATAAACGTGGTCCTCGAAGTCACTCGCCATTTCGCAAATGTTGCGGAATGCTTCCATGGTATTTCACGCTGGCCGGCATTACCGCAGCCGTGTCATAATATTACCCGTATCCGTTTGAAATGAACCATCTATTTCCCACGACTTAGATATTTTACATTATTGTATTTTACTATATATTTACACGACTGCTAAGAACAAGCACATGCGTTGCTTTGAGGTAGCAACACTCTACACCCGCATGAAAATGATGTTGGCACTTGAAGACTGATATGCAAGCATGCTCACAGGTTTTGACCGCATTGGCCATGCCTGATCCTTGATGGGTCCAACCGCTCCTTGCATTCCATAAAAGGAGCTGCCGGCGAATTCACAAGTGGAGCCGTGCAGCGGCAGACGGCTGCACCCGTCTGCCGCTGCACTGTGCAACATCCGCTGCACAATACAAACAGGTCGCAGGCTAATCAGAACTGGTGTGATCATGCCACGTTTCAAAAGAATTGCATAGATGCATGCGGTTCTCACAACAACATAGGTGACTAACATTGAAACATATTTCACCATCTTCATTTATTTCGTTGAAGACGCTCATATCAAAGACTCGTCTCTTAATTTCGATAAGAACTCATCTTTGTTGGAAAAGTATTTGACCCTTCCCTGAAATCACGGTATTACTAGCCATCTGGTGCGTGTTATCCCTTTGACCAGTCGATTGATCGTTGCCCTGTATCTCACTGGATACGGATATAAACGTTATTATCATGTGCAATCTGTTCAGCTAGAAATCACATAAATAAGCAATAGCCCACGATATCAGCACAGCAGACATATCAGCAGCTACTCAGAGTCTGCACCCATGTAACACATGCATCAGTAAGCGATATTTCTCCACTTAATAAATCTGTCAGGATTACAACTCTGTCAATTTTATGTAGTTCGCCTGCGATAACACGCAAGAAATTCATAGATGTCCCATCAAGCTTATTAACGTCAAACAAGTATATAAAAGTCCACACCGAGACTATCGCACCGAGTGGGTACCATGGAGCCGGACATGTGCAGATCTGGGACGTCGACACCGGGTGGGTACCACGGAGCCGGACAGGTGCAGGTCTGGGACGTCGACACCGGGTGGGTACCACGGAGCCGGACAGGTGCAGGTCTGGGACGTCGACACCGGGTGGGTACCACGGACCCGGACATGTGCAGGTCTGGGACGTCGACACCGGGTAGGTACCACGGAGCCGGACAGGTGCAGATCTGGGACGTCGACACCGGGTGGGTACCACGGAGCCGGACAGGTGCAGGTCTGGGACGTCGACACCGGGTAGGTACCACGAAGCCGGACAGGTGCAGATCTGGGACGTCGACACCGGGTGGGTACCACGGAGCCGGACAGGTGCAGGTCTGGGACGTCGACACCGGGTGGGTACCACGGAGCCGGACAGGTGCAGATCTGGGACGTCGATACCGGGTGGGTACCACGGAGTCGGACAGGTGCAGGTCTGGGACGACCGCACAAGGTCGGCCCGACACTAGCAGATGCTGAGACGCTCAAGCCCTGGCTCTCAGGGTGACCTTGACCGCGCCCATCTGGCCGGGGTCTGCACAGTGCAGCAGTGCCAGGTGTGCCCACACCACCGACTGGGCAGAAACACCTGTGGCGGCGCACAGTGGCGGGCACAGCACGGCGTATCGCCCTGCACGGCCATACACACAGCTGATGTACAATCTGATGCCACGACCACACCTCATGCATCCTAGTCATCCCTGTTCATAACAGTGCCATGGTCGCTTGCAACGTGAACAGAAAGGTAGTCAGATTGCTTGGGCTTTAAATGCGGGTGAAAACCTCTTTTTTGTAAGAAAAAGGGGCTCTTCTGGAAATGAGGTGACCGATTTCTGGGAACTTGTATTATTTGTGAGGTATTCTGGGCATCTCACAAAATCTGCCCAATCTCTCCCTTGGACACGGGCCCTTATGCACATATATGGGCCTTCACGAATGTCACAGGGCCCTCAAAGACGTCTCCTGATCCGTACGAACGCCTACAAAATATTATGCACGCTTACTGGTCATTATGCAGTCCACTAGCACTTACGAAATTCGATGGAGCCTTGCAAATGTCCTTAGACTTTCGTGTATTTAGTTTGGGATTGACCAAGGGCTTCAAATTCATGTCATGCCATAGTTAACACAAAATGTTGGAGGAGACATGTTCCTGGCAGTCGACATAGGATATATATGTATATACAGACACATATATATATATATATATATATATATATATATATATATATATATATATATATATATAAATATATATATACATATATATATACATATATATATATATATACCATTCCATGAGAAATCGACAAGTAAAAAGGCACAAAAATATCAAGGTATTTTATATTTTGATGAAAATAATTGTGTGGGGCCATCTGGTCCACACAATCCAGTTGTGTCCTTTTTAGAATAATCAGGTCGAAGAGTTATAGTCTCAGGAATTTTTGAGACCTCACCAAGCAAGGGTGTCTTTTGAGGTCTTCACCTCACTTGAGAATGATCCGAATTGTATATATCGATGAACTCACAATGACTCACTGTACCTTTTATTTATTTCGGACTTTTCGTTCAGGAGCAATTTGAAATCGGGGCAGTGTGCCTACTTTAACTTTTGGGACAGTCACAATGCGACTTGAAAAAGTGCAGAAATGAAGTCCGATAGCTTTCGAAGCAAAACAAAAATACATGGTTTTGTCTCTAAAACTTTAAATATCCGTTCTAAACTAAACTAGCTCGCATGGTTGTTTTGCACTAGTTTATCGCGACCTGTATGAATGTGTTTATAACGATATATTACTGAAATGCAAGGCTTTTGACGTTCGAGGCACGTGATGAGATGAGAATGTTAGAAATATGATCTTGAATGTTGTGTTGCACAAGTGTTCTAACTAGCTGTGAGGTCAAGGGTGAAACAAAATGGTAGAAATGTCTCCAAATTGTGGTAGTAGATAAGTCATACCTTACGACGAATTGCAAGGAGAGAGAAGCATCGGCAGCAAATTAATCACATTTCGATAGCCGAACAACCATTTGCACGACCACTTGCCTCGCGAAAATAAAAACCTGCGAATATAGTGAAATATCAGGAAGGGCACAACCAGGTGGCGGTGCCGAGTTTGGGTGCTCAGTGCTCACTGCTCACTGAATATAACTATCTCTGTTCTGTCTGTGAAGCGGTAAAATTGCTGAGAGTGTCGGACGCAGTAAAAGTGAAAGTAAAGCTATTTTATGAGTCGGATCAGATCAGCTGAATGTGTCTCGGCAAGTCCGACCGTATCACGGTGCGACAGGTAGATGGAACCAAAAGTAGCGTGTAGAAAAGGTTTGCTTTGGAAAAATTGAGTAAGATATATGACATATACAAGGAAGACTCTGAAAACCCTTGAACCGGCTTCTTAACACGCGCCCTGGAGGGCCTCTAAAAATAACGCGCCCTGGAGAGGGGGGGGGGGGCGGATTCCGCCCCCCCCCTAAGATCTCAGCTCCTATGAAGGCTAGAGCAACGAAATTCACAGAGTGGATGGGCACGATAGTGAACTCTATTGTGTGCTAAGTGGATGACCTTAGGTCAATATCTTCAAGGTCAAATAAGGTCAAAATAGCAAAATGTTCTGGTTTTGCGTGGCTTGGCTTGTCATTGTTACGGATCACTGTGGTTGTGTTTAAATGCTCCAAAATTGGCATTAATGATGTTTTGGACATTACTAATGATGCAATACAGATGTCAGATCCCCCATTTGACCTCAGGTCACCTATATAAGAACACTTTATTAGGTCATTACCTGCTCCAGTTACCGGAACCGGGTTCCCATCCCGACTGCTCCGTTGGGCGGCTCGGCACAATCGGCTTCGCAAATAAAGGAATGAAATACATGAATAAAGGACGGAAATGCTTAGGCACACAATGACAAACAGTAGATTTCTGGATGTATAGGGAGTAACATGTAAAGTGACATCAATTGCATGACAGTCATTTGCATTTATGACACATTCCAGTTGACCAAGTTTGCCTCCATTAGCCTGTCATGAACTTGACCTGACTTGACCTCGGCGACCTAACATGACTTTTAAATTATATAGCATAACAATATGCATCAAACAAGTTGCTAGTGTTGTCAAGAACACTTCCCTATTGCCAATATACGGGAAGCGCATCAGCGCCGATTTTTGTGGTCTGGAGCTGTGAATTGTTTTCACTTTAACGGCCCCTAACTTGAAAACTTCTCGGCCGATTTCCACTTTTCTTGCTTTAAACAATGCGCCGGTCATTTCTAAGCTGGTACGCGATAAATGTGGCGTGTATCGGCCGGTACAATATGGAGTTATGTACGAAAAATCGGAAGGATTGGCGGATTTCGCCATACCCCCTCTAGAGCGTGGGTTAACCTGTTATGAACTTGACCTGACTTGACCTCGGTGACTTGACATGACTCTGGAACAATGTAGCATGACAATGTACATCAAACAAGTCGCTAGTTTTGCCAAGAACACTTCCTTTTTGCTGGTATACCGGAAGCGCATCAGCGACGATATTTGTGATCTGGCGCTGGGAATTTTGTTTTTACTTTAGCGACCCTTAACTCGAAATATTTTCGGTCGATTTTAGTTTTTCTTACTTCAAACAACGCGCCAGTCATTTATTGGCTGGTACACAAACAATGGCGTATATCGGCCGGTAAAATGTGGAGTTATCTACGAAAAACCGGAGGGGTGGGCGGATTTCGCCCCCTCCCCCCTCCAGGCCGCGTGTTAACCTTTGCTGACCTTCACACGAAGCATTACACCTTGACAGTAAGCAGTGGTATGCACTCTGTGTGCATGTGCACTTGTCATCAAAACCTAAAACTGCTGATATCCGCTCTCGGCCTTCCCGGTCTCAAATACCGTAACCTCCTCGATCACTCTGTATTTGGCATGTATGTGTATGTGACACACTGAAACCGTGATTGCACGATGCACAACTGTGATGACTGCCCTGGTGAAGACGAATGGTGCCCAAATTAAATTTATAAGGATTCTCCTCGCGGACCAATCAGGTGAAGAGAGTGAAAGTGATCTAGCCCTAGATGATGACATGGATAATTATATTAGATACAAACAGTGGATGAGCGCGCATAGTTGTACACTCGCAGAAATAGTTTAAACCAAAGAAGGAAGCATGTGATATTATTTCTAGCCGCAGACCGTGAAGATGAAACACCACCGTGTGGCTAATAAACAAGGCCGGCACTTCATCTACGCATAGGCTATTGCCAAGGAGGGAGAATTAATTACCTAGAACGATTTCGCCTAAAATTTTATATTTGTGATGTAGGACGTAGCTCAAGGCTTCCACTGGGATTCATCCTTGTGTACGGGGCATCCGTTTGCAGTGTATTGGCGTGGGGACGAAGTACTGTACCATGAGAGCTACTGCTGTACCTCTAACAGCACAAAGCACAACACTGACATAGTGCATGCGTTCCTGCAACGGCCTATCACAGAAAGTCGGGCCGCAGTACCTGACCACCAAAAATATGCATTCCACAGACGTCAGTATACGAATAAACTTCGTTAATATCTGTCGCCATCAGGCAAATTTTTGGGTACCCTGTGAGTGGCTTCTTTGTCACATCTCATGGCATGGACGCTTGCGAGAGCATCAGGGGCACAGCCAAGCGTGCTGCGGCTTAAGGGAGCCTCAAGTGTTCGCTTAGCAACCAGATTCTGACGGCGAAGGACATGTTTTGAGTATCTGTCGCACAAGCTAGCCAGCTGCATCAAATTCATATTTGTATCAAAGCAGGAGGTAATGGACGTCACGACCCACCTCACCGAGCGCTCCCGAAAGCCATCACGGTGAAATAATCACAGGGTACCACAAGTTCGCACCAGTGACCCACAGCACCGTAATAGTTCATGAACTGCCTACTGATGTGGGGCGTGTGTTATTGGAAGGTGGGTGAAGTGTGTTGGTGTGCGCGCTGGTGCAGATTGTGTTGATTAATGCTATCGCAGTGACAGATCGTCGGTCTGGACTGGGATTCTGACGAGGTATGGAATGATCTGCACATTTGTAGATCATTGCAATACATTGTTTATGATACTTTACAGTAACAAATTATTTCATTGCATTGCATTGTGCAATTATGTTCCTTGATTTTATTACACCGATGTAGACGGCTCAAGATCCAATGCGATTCATTTCAATCTCAGCATGTGTCAATGGATGCGTCCACGCCAAATTCGTTCTCAAGCATTTCAAGATGAATCCTCATTCCTCATCATACTGTTCTAAACCAATATTAAAACAGGCCACGATGAACTAGCGCGAAAACAACCATACATGCCTAAGTTCGAGCGGATATGTATATTTTTAGGGGGTAAAACCATATGCTTTCCTTCGCAAGATAAGATATCGAACTTCATTTCCGCACGTTTTCGAATCGCATTGTGACTGTCTCGAAAGTTAAGGCAGACCACGTGAGGTTAGATCACGATGCCACGATTTCTAATGGCCCGTAAACGAAAAGTTGAAAATAGCCAAAATATTAATTGGATTCTTGAGTTTACCGACATATACCTGCACAATTCGAGTTTTCTTAATTATATTAAGGACCTCAAAAACCACTCTTGTTCGGTGACATCTCAGAAATACCTGAAGCAACAACTACTTGACCGTTAACCTGACCTTTCTAAAAATGGAACAGCTGGATTCGTCGCATCAGATATTTTGACACAAATATTTTCATCAAAATATAAAATACTAGATGCTATTATCCGGTCGATTTGTCGTGGAATGGCCATACACTAAAGATGAAATAATATTTCAAGGCTCCGTGAGGGTTAAGAGGTTGAGCAGAGGCAGTGCCCGGCAGGTGAGGGAAGATACTGGGCCTGAGGTGAGGTGGTGTGAGGAGTGGCACGCGGTGTGGTAGATGCAGCCAAGGCCGCGTACTGTGCAGCCTTGGCTGCAAACTGTCGCTGTATATTACTGCGCAGCTCCTGCGCAACACAGTGGTAGCTTGCAGTATTAAGATCCTGCTATATCCAAAGTTTTTATAGGAAGAACCTGAAGTTCGTAAATGCCAAAGATGTTGGACGATGATAGATCGTGATGACGATACGCTTGCCGTGTTGACACAAAAAGGTGTATGCAATCGTGTATTCACAGTCCCAGCACCAAAGAAGAAATGTAACTCAGACGCATCATTTACCGACTTCCGACTTAAATGTAATATCGAATTGGGATGCATGCGGAAACTTGCTGCCTTCCCGCTGGCAACCCTCGGCATAGAGACGAACGATAGTATCGAGGCTTAAGTCAAGAGACAATAGATATTGTGGTCGTCTGGTCGTCTGGTGAGGCGCCGTGCAGTTGATATTGCAACAATGTTGGTACTGACTCGTGGTGATCCTGAGCCCAGATTGGGCTCATTCGAAACATTGCCATCGTAGATGTCGCCACTTTCGCAAGCAAAGGTGGCGCCACCATTGTCAAACAGACGTTTGAACGACAGCACAATCCCCACGTCCACCGCCGGGCTCCCTGGTCGCTTGGCACGAACTGACAGTTCTGATATGAACATCATTCGCCGGGGAGAAAATCCACATAATACCTTAGAATTCACAACACTGGTGTTATACCCCTGGTCAGTGCTCCTGTCCATTGCGGGCTAGACCTCGCACTCTATCCCACGAACACCAGCGTCGATGCTTACAGACGGCACAACATCGTCACAGTCGACCGTTCCCCTAACGGTCCGGCTGTGGCTGCGGGCATCCCAGCACGATGGCCAGCAGCGTCACGCACAAGCACATGCCACACTAGGCGCGACCCAGCACGGTGGCCAACAGCGCCATGCGCACGTACATGCCGTACTCTGCCTGGCGGAAGTAGGCGGCGCGCGGGTCGCTGTCCAGCTGTGGACTGATCTCGTCGAGGCGCGGCAGCGGGTGCATCAGCACGGCGCGCGGCTTGGCCAGCGTCATCAGCTGCGGCGTCAGCACCAGGCGGCCCGCTAGGCGCGCGTACTCAGCCTCGTCGGCGAACCGCTCGCGCTGCACGCGCGTCATGTAGATGACGTCAGAGTGCGGCAGCGCCTCCTCCAGCGAGGGGCAGCTGGTCTGTGTGATGCCGTGCGCCGACACGTAGTCCATCACCTGAAGAGCGCCACCGGCCAGACACGTGAGATGGGCCGGGCACGGTGGCGACCGGCAGATTTGGCTCGCAGCCGAGGCTTTCGCTTACACATCAGACACAGATGAGCGGCGGGCTGGGCGTGGTTTTCGCTTGGTTTGCACACCAGACAGGATTGTCAGGCTAGCACGACGGGGTTGGCTAAGAGGTTAAGTGGTATGGGTGCTTGATGGGAACCATTGTTTGCTTACTCTAATCGCAGCGTTGGTAGGTTAGAGTTCATTGGCTTTAAAGTCGTGTGGTTGGTTAATATTCCCAGGACAGTGATGGACTCTCATAATCTGCACATTCGTACACACGAGTAGTCGGGCCAAGTCTGCATTGTCGGCCGTCCTCAACCGATCCAGGTCAGTTCAGCTGCAGGCGACACAGTCGATACGGGTCGGACATATGGTCAAGCGCAGGGGCGTACTCAGCCACCCCCACTGGGCTCACAAGCAGGCTAGGTGTGCAAAGTCATCATGTCATCCTGCCAGGAAGTCGAGGAAGTGGATGAGTGTCTGAAAAGGAGTATCTCGCCCACCGCTCTCTCTCTCTCTCTCTCTCTCTCTCTCTCTCTCTCTCTCTCTCTCTCTCTCTCTCTCTCTCTCTCTCTCTCTCTCTCTCTCTCTCTCTCTCTCTCTCTCTCTCTCTCTCTCTCTCTCTCTCTCTCTCTCTCTCTCTCTCTCTCTCTCTATCTATATATATATATATATATATCTATTGGTACATATATATATATATATATATATATATATATATATATATATATATATATATATATATATATATATATATATATATATATATATATATATATATATATATATATATATATATATATATATATATATATATATATACATATATATAGTATATATATATATATATATATATATATATATATATATATATATATATATATATATATATATATATATATATATATATATATATATATATACATATACATACATATATATACATACATGTCTGTCGTCTATCGGTATATTTGTCTGTCCATCTCTCTATCCACCCACTCTCTCCTCTCTCACTCACTCTCTGAGTGTGTGTGAAAGACGGCCGTCATGTCCAGTTAGGCAGTGACCCTGAACAAGCGAGCCCAAACGACGCAACCACCCCGGCCTGACTGGACATTAGGCGAGAGCGACGGCCATCCGGGCGCGCACCTTCGAGGACCACACAGACGAATGGTGCTGGACTCGACCAACAGCAGTCGGCCTCTGGCGCCGCTCTCCAGTCGCGCTACAGTCAACCAATTAGCAGCATTCGCCCGGCGACATGTCGGCCAACAATTGGTGGAGCCGGCATCACGTGACCCACCTGCTGTGGCATCTCCAGACCGGGAGGACAGACGTACTTCAGGTGCACCTTGTAGAAGGTCAGCAATTTGGCCAGCGAGTGCACCGTCCTGCCGTTCTTCAGGTCACCCACCTGAAAGAAGCGTAACATCATAGCAAATGCATAACTCGATTGGCCGCTTTTATAGAGCCGAGCGCCGTAGTCGTGGCAGCACGCTAACCATATATTTCTACACGTACCATATTATATTGTAGCCTATCTTCGCAGACAGTCCAAAGCGGGGTGATCATTGGTGCAGGTATAGTACAGCGTGCTCCATGGTACGACTGTGTTGACAAGACGTGTGAAGGCATGTGCGACGTGTGAAGGCAGGACATAACCAGTCCGGATCACTCCTAACCTACCCGTGACGTGTGAGGGCAAGACATAACCAGTCCGGATCACTCCTAACCTACCCGTGACATGTGAAGGCAGGACATAACCAGTCCGGATCACTCCTAACCTACCCGTGACGTGTGAGGGCAAGGACATAACCAGTCCGGATCACTCCTAACCTACCCGTGACGTGTGAGGGCAGGACATAACCAGTCCGGATCACTCCTAACCTACCCGTGACGTGTGAGGGCAGGACATAACCAGTCCGGATCACTCCTAACCTACCCGTGACGTGTGAAGGCAGGACATAACCAGTCCGGATCACTCCTAACCTACCCGTGACGTGTGAGGGCAAGACATAACCAGTCCGGATCACTCCTAACCTACCCGTGACATGTGAAGGTAGGACATCACAAGTCCGGATCACTCCTAACCTACCCGTGACGTGTGAGGGCAAGACATAACCAGTCCGGATCACTCCTAACCTACCCGTGACGTGTGAAGGTAGGACATCACCAGACCGGATCACTGTTAATCTACCCGTGACGTGTCAGGGCAGGACATAACCAGTCCGGATCACTCCTAACCTACCCGTGACGTGTGAGGGCAGGACATAACCAGTCCGGATCACTCCTAACCTACCCGTGACGTGTGAGGGCAAGACATAACCAGTCCGGATCACTCCTAACCTACCCGTGACATGTGAAGGAAGACATAACCAGTCCGGATCACTCCTAACCTACCCGTGACGTGTGAAGGTAGGACATCACCAGACCGGATCACTCTTCCCTACCCGCGCCGGGGGGAGGCAAGACATCACCAGTCCGGATCTAACCTACCCGGACGTGTGGGGGAGGGAATCACCAGTCCGGATCACTTAACCTACCCGTGACGTGTGAGGAGCGACATCACCAGTCCGGATCACTCCTAACCTACCCGTGACGTGTGAGGGCAAGACATAACCAGTCCGGATCACTCCTAACCTACCCGTGACATGTGAGGGTAGGACAATGCTATACAGTTTGGGACTAAACTTAGTTGTTAAGAATAATAGGTTACACATAGCACATTAGATAACATGAGCACATGAGGTGGAAGAGGCGGAATTCGCCATTCCCTGCTGTTTTTCGTCGATGTCTCATAAACAGGTGGGGTTTTTGTAATACAATCTTGTGACTTCGTTAAAAATTGATCAATGCATCATATGTAAGAAATTTAAATCCGTTGGTAAGCATAGGACCTGCTGGAGTGCAAAGCCAACCGACCGGCCACACATGCGCCGGCCATTCAAGGTCACGAAGGCATGGTCGGAGCGGTAGCGCGCTGTGGCGGCCGATCTCGACCACATTGGGCCCTCAGGGAATTAACCCGCGTCATGATATTTAAACTAAAGCGACTACAACTGTAATCTACCCTTCAAGTGTTGTGGTGACAGTTCCAGTAGTGGGCGGGATCCTAAGGGGAGGGCCGGATCGGCATCTCCGGTGCGCGTCATGTGAGAGGTCCTCCGTCGCGCCTGCTAATAGACAAACTTGCGATGCCTTACGCATAGTTTGAGACAAACCACTACGAAAATCGAAGCTATACACCAGTGTGCTATCAAATGCACCAACATCAACCAGGAAGCGCAGCTGACTACACATTATTCGGACAAGAAAAGGAAGCGGACTTCATACCTGGAACCAACTATCTCTGGGACAAACCGGGACAATTCATAGAAGTACTAAAGACAAGGGAATCATCATTAAAATAGCGCAACGGTGCTTCCAATGGCCGACACCGTTCGGACTTTTACTGAAAAAATGGATGGCGCCCGGCGCAGCAGCGACTAAACTTCCATGATTGAAATTGATTATTTTCGTTGGGATATTGTGACAAATTGCAGAAAAAACACTTCCTTTGGTAGAACAATTTAAGGAACAGTTACTTACAGTTAAAAAAGCATTGGTTATCTTCGGTATTTATACCAAATAAATATATCTGACACAAAGGGGACAAAATGATCATTACTGCATACCACTCTCTAGTATGCAGCATTTCGATTTTGTATGTCTGATTAATTCAGCATTCATGACGCCACCTGGCTGCTGCCTTATAAAGATTGTTCTCCAATGATAAGTTCTCGAAGATATTTAGTGAGTTACCACAGTGCTGGTCACATGATGTTACCAAGAAAGCAACGTTACACGCCGAAACAACGATGCGCCACGCAACACATTCAATCTTGTCTGACACCGAGTCCAGCTGTGTGTACCGTTACCATGGCGACGGTAGCCACGCCCAGCATTACCATAGTGACAGTGAGCCCGTTGACAGTGCCGATCTCCTCGCGGATGGTGAAGACGTCCAGCAGCGCCTGGGTCGGATGTTCATCCACGCCGTTGCCAGCGTTGATGACCGGTCGCGAGCTCACCTCGGCTGCCCTCTCGGCCACCGCCGGCGACGAGTGACGGATCACTATGACGTCACTGTAGCCGGCCAGGGTCCGCACGGAATCTAACCGAGGCGAGGGTCAGCGTTGAGGCTGGATAACTGGCAGGGGCGTGTTGTAGCGGATATCTGACCGAGGCGAGGGTCAGCATTGAGGCTGGATAACTGGCAGGGGCGTGTTGTAGCGGATAACCTGGCCAATTTGACATGGAGGGCCATGTTTCGGGCCGGACGACGTGTAGTCTGTATATTGTCCCGTCAGTACGCCTGCCACCAACAACAGGCAATGAGTGAGTATCACGCTATAGTCGGGGAGCTGGTAGAGCAATGCCGCGTTATAGTCGTGGAGTTGTGCGGGCAGTATCGCGCTATAGTCGTGGAGTTGTGCGGGCAGTATCGCGCTATAGTCGTGGAGTTGTGCGGGCAGTATCGCGCTATAATCGTGGAGTTGTGCGGGCAGAATCGCGCTATAATCGTGGAGTTGTGCGGGCAGTATCGCGCTATAGTCGTGGAGTTGTGCGTGCAGTATCGCGCCATAGCCGTGGAGGTGTGCGGGCAGTATCGCGCTATAGTCGTGGAGTTGTGCGTGCAGTATCGCGCCATAGCCGTGGAGTTGTGCGGGCAGTATCGCGCTGTAGTCGTGGAGTTGTGCGGGCAGTATCGCGCTATAGTCGTGGAGTTGTGCGGGCAGTATCGCGCCATAGCCGTGGAGGTGTGCGGGCAGTATCGCGTTATAGTCGTGGAGTTGTGCGGGCAGTATCGCGCTATAATTGTGGTATTGTGAGGGTACTATCACGTTGTAACTGTAGAGTTGTGCGGGTGGCATCGCATTATACCCAGGGAGTTGTGCGGGACGTATCGCGCTATAACCAGGTAGTTATGAGGATGGTATCGCGTTATAGCCGTGGAGTTGTGCTCACCGTACAAGGAAAGCTTCACATTCGGAATATAGTCTAATAACCAAACATGGCAATATATAAAATCAGCATCCGATAGTGTAACCAATAAAAACGCAATTATAATCCGTACCACTATTTGAATTCGCAGACCTAACTTGAGCTAAAAAGAAAATGCATCCAACATGGACACATCTGATGCTATTTAGAGCACAAATAGCCCCGCCGTCGCAACTTAAAACTCAAACGCAAACAAAGCTGACACCGAAACTCCCAATGGAACAGAAGGAACATAAGGGGAGGGGAGGGGATGGTGAGCATCATCTCCGTAACACGACATAAATTACGGTGCTACCAGAAAGCACAAATAAACTGGGAAATAATCTCACGTATTCGTAACTCATGAAATACCCACACGAAGCAGGCCGGTAGGCTACGATATAAGGCACGAACAACGGCAACATAAAGCTTCTCGTTCATCATAAAACAGTAATTGAGGACGCCCATACCTTCTAAAGATTCACCCTTCTTGGTCGATGACGTGCTCTCGTTGAAGTGGAGGACGCGACCTCCAAGACGCTGCATAGCGCTATCGAAACTACACGAGGTTCTCGTAGATACCTCGTAGAACATGAGCGCCATCACTTTACCCTAGCAGAAGCACCACATTTTGAGTTAGGGTCACAAACAACTTCAGAAGCTAAACATCATCATACGAATGTGGTTTGTTCATCATGTAAGTTCGTTTTGCTAAACAATCATACAAATTAATAGAGAAGTTTAAGGTACGCTCGAAACTCATTTTGGAAGGTTTCCAAAGTAGGAATCTGCGTAGGTTTCTTCTCCAACTGTTGACGAAGTATATATATACAGTGTCCTAAAATCACTTCATCATTAACTGTGTGGATGAAGAAAGAAGTTGCATGGGAATGGAGACAGATTGGAAGAAAATAAAGGATCGCCTCTTAAGGATTAAAAAAGCGGAATGCTTTTCACTTCAATCACTTGCATTTTGCATTATTTAGCAGTCGTGTGTATAGTGACTGCCCACACATGTGGCAAAGTGGTAAAAACCTACGACAAGGATGAAATAGCATAATTCCATTAACTGTGAATTTCCAGGCCACGTGGTCAATTATTTTACCCTGCATATATATATATATATATATATATATATATGATATACGTATATATATACACATATATATGGATATATTTATATATATATATGAATATATATATATATATATATATATATATATATATATATATATATATATATATATATATATATATATATAGTGTGTGTGTGGACATGGACTACTTTTCCGCAGCCATAGCCAACAGCGCATGCACACCAGCCGTCACGCTCCCAGCTGCCACATGGTGGTCCTGTCTGGCGTCCGTGCGACGCGTCACCTTCAGCACGTGATCTAGCGGCCGGTCCTTGGCCACGCTGGTGCGGAATGTTTGCGCCAGGTAGAAGATGTGGTAGAGCGCCTCCCTGCTGAACGAGCTGGCCGTGAGCACGTGGCCCAGGTGTAGACCCGTGTAGTGGGTGTGGCTGGACGGCGGGGGGCGAGGCGACGAGCCGCGCTGGCGGGAGCCGCCGGGCGTGGCCGGCCGACCACGGATGGGCGGGGTTAAACCAGCCGTCGGCCGGTCCAGCGCCAAGATACCCAGACTCTCGGCTGCTGCAATGGAAGGAGGGCATCACGTTACCGTCCGTTGTAGGCGACAAAGCGGTCTGGTTATTGACTACTGCGGGAGAGGCGTGGTTATTGCTCTTTTTTAATTACACCGGGCTGTCGACCATCATTCTTCCCCGAAGGAAATACATTATTTCGTTTGAGAAGTTTAACATATGTATCCCGTCATTTCCGTGTGGCCATTCCCAGGAGCACTGTATACAAATGATTTGAACGCGTGCACCTCGGAGCAGAAATATTCAGTATATCGGTGGAAGTGAGGAGAACACTGAGCTACTGCCGTGAGGCTGCCTTCTCCGAGCAAAAGCAGCCACTTCACATATTGAGCAGGGTTGGAGACGAGGTCCACCCTTACCACACTGCACTGGACAGTGGGAATGCGCCGAAAATAATCAATCGACAAGGATTGTCCAGATGACCGTGACGTCGACTCAGTGACGTCACCAGTTTTAGTGATGCTCCATACCACCAGCCGTCCTGCGTGGTCAACTATGACCAGCGTCAGGTCACCTGTTGCTTGTCGGTCGTCAGTTCGGGCAGACACGGCCAGGGGCCAGTCGCGCTCCTCCTGCCGGCCGGTGACGCCCTCCTGTGGCGGCGGCGGCGGCGGCGGCGGCAGCAGCGGCTGCAGCTCGCGCACATCCCGGCCGGATCCGGCCGCCGCCAGCACACGGCCGTCCACCATCACCACCTCGCCGCGCAACACCACGCGCTTCACGGCGCCGAGCACCACCAGTCCGGCGAACGGCGTCCACCCGGCCTTACTGTGGACGCAGACCAGTGCCATGATGTGATTATTGAGCGTCGCAACAACACCCACACTCGCATTGGAACATAAACATGTTGGAATTGATGTGATGGAATAAGGATACGTCGGGAATATATAAGCAATAAGGGAACGTTTAAATTAAGAAATAATAAGCTTCTTGGATATTGAGAGAAAGATTTGGTTATTGCCAACTATTTTACCTGTATGCATACGATAAAATCACACAAATACCTAAATATGAAACGAATATTATATCTCCGAAAACATCAAAACATAATCACTACCGATGCTTAACAAATTACCCCTCAATGGAAGAACAAGGACTTATCTTGGTCCTTCAGCATCGAAAGCAACTTGAGTATGGCAGGAATACGGACACGCACGCAGGCACGCAAAGTGATTGGAAGACAAGGCTTGTCTGCTCTTTCTACACACAAAGATTGCGCAGCTAAACCAGCAAGGCAATTATGCCGTTACTGCAGGCAATAATTGCAAGCAGTGTGACGTTTACTGGCCATGCCCATATTATGCACTTATTATGCGCAACCACGTCAAATGCACCAACATTAGTGCACACAAGGATGTCAGCTGTCAAAAGCAGAACCCATCGCGGATGTTTAACTGTGGAGGGTTATAGCGATCTTAGAGACGGTAACATCGCGTGTGACACCCTTCCGAGCACGGCGCTCTGCACGTGTGACACCCTTCCGAGCACGGCGCTCTGCACGTGTGACACCCTTCCGAGCACGGCGCTCTGCACGTGTGACACCCTTCCGAGCACGGCGCTCTGCACGTGTGACACCCTTCCGAGCACGGCGCTCTGCACATGTGACACCCTTCCGAGCACGGCGCTCTGCACGTGTGACACCCTTCCGAGCACGGCGCTCTGCACGTGTGACACCCTTCCGAGCACGGCGCTCTGCACATGTGACACCCTTCCGAGCACGGCGCTCTGCACGTGTGACACCCTTCCGAGCACGGCGCTCTGCACATGTGACACCCTTCCGAGCACGGCGCTCTGCACATGTGACACCCTTCCGAGCACGGCGCTCTGCACATGTGACACCCTTCCGAGCACGGCGCTCTGCACGTGTGACACCCTTCCGAGCACGGCGCTCTGCACATGTGACACCCTTCCGAGCACGGCGCTCTGCACGTGTGACACCCTTCCGAGCACGGCGCTCTGCACGTGTGACACCCTTCCGAGCACGGCGCTCTGCACGTGTGACACCCTTCCGAGCACGGCGCTCTGCACGTATAGGCTGCTGATGTGGGGCTGCGTACTGCGGCAGATCCGCTGACTGCTGGCACTGGGCTGGAGTCCGTTCGCCCCCTCCTCGAAGGTCCTCCCCGGGGCCAGCTGGATGCTGCTCCCTGCCACTTTGTCCGAGCTGTCGGTGACTGTCCGCGACGTGGATGGCCCCAGGGAAGGTCAATTTGGACCCATGATTTCCGTACGAAAAAGCTTTACTGCGCTTGGATTTCCACAGTATTTGCAATGCACTGCGGCGCGGAGTTGCGGGCGGCCCATCAGACGAGGCGGAACTGCTCACTGAGAGCGGTGGGGCTGCCTATCTGGACGAAAACCCTTCGTGGTAGTTACACACATAGCACACAAAACTACACATCACCTCGAAGTAACGATACCTGTGAGGCGGCGCTTCTGGGATGGTGCCCGCCTCGTCCATGTCCACCTCTATGTAAGTGTCCGGCTGCTCGGGCAGGTGGAATATTCGACGCGGGTTGTGGTGCAGCTTTTCCTCCAAGTCCTGTTTGTAACACTAGGTCAGATCTGTTGGTGGGGAATTGATTTCTTGCACTTGCTATCCAGAGAACGAAGGCTGGCCTGTGTCGTGATGCCCTCAAGCCCTCAGGCTATTCACGACTGCCAATCACTTACAACGTTTGGGTGCAGGCAAGAATGAACATTCGAGTTAGTTGCATTTCGAAAGAACTGGTTGCAGTTTGCAAGTCTATTCTGTAAATTGAAGGTAGCCGAATGGGTTGGTATTACTAGGACCCATCACTGGGTCATCATCACATCGCCACCATGGTCACTACCACATTCACCATTCACGTCACTACAACTACCTGAATCATCATTAATACCACCATCACAATCCATCATGATCATAATCAATCACAATAATCATCGTAGTCTAATCAGGTATTTCACTGATCATCGTACTTCACCACTATCACGATTGCGATGAACATTACCATCGCCGTCACCATCATATATCTACGCTCCCCTCCCTATCATCTACTCCAGCGTAGGTGTCTTCTAGGTCTTCAACCGAAATGGAGTGAGACTACATGTCTGACACATGCTGTTGCATCTGAATACTACCACCAGTTGCGATACTATTAACATTTAAAAAAAAAAATTTTATTAATAAATTTGATCCGAGTTGTTGTTGGGGTGGCTTAAGGAGCCAGGGTTCTGTTGCTAAGCAGAGCTTGTTGCGTGAACCCTGGCCCCACCACCCGACCCATGAACTCCAGCTCAACGGCAGAATTTAGACCGAAAGTTTAACGTGCCGCCAATGCACCGACACGGCCGCCCGGTAGCTCGTCCCCGGCCTTATCGGGCCAGCTGCCAACTGACACTCCCGGCCGGGGGCTAAATGCGAGCGCGCGAAGCGGCTCGAACCCTGTGTTGCCAGTACAGGGGAGACCAGTGCAGGCCAGTGCAGGCAAACCATGACATTGCTATCTTTATCGTGATTACATGTTCTAGGTGGAACACATAAGTCCAAGTCTCTACGTCCACGGGTCTACTGACAGAACTCTCTCATTTGGAATATTCCATGATGAGAATGACATTGAGTTTCGAACATTGCTCACACCACGTGCTACAACCTCGTTACTGTCATTTGGACAGACCATCACAGACAGACATGGCATGACACATGATATACATGACAGGCCATGACAATGGCATGTCAGGGCTGGCATTTTGGCAAACCATGACGATTACTAGCATTTTGCGCCCACATTTGGGCTCAATTACTAAATGCGACTACAAGTGTTTCACACGTGGAAGAATTTGTTCGCGGAAGCAAATTTTTAACATTGAATGTTGCTTCACTTGGAAGTCGTCTAGGAACCAGGGAAGTCTGCAAGCGACCATACGCGAAGTACCCGAGTGTCACATTCATCAGGTGCTCCATGTGTTACTAGGCCCGCAATATAATTATTCATGCGTGAGCTGTTATTTTTACGTACCGCTTACATTGCTTGAGGTCCCGGGTGGGTCGGGGTGATACGGTCATTTCCCCTATTCAATCTGAAAACACGTCTTGGAAATAAGGACTTGGCCCTCCTGGCTTCGTTAGAGTTCTCCAGCCATGACATCCTACACTGCGTGACTACACTATGACTACTTGGTCACAGCTTGAAGGAGCAACGCTGCGGAGTGGAGAGCGGAACATCAGATTAAGAAACGCGCATAGCAGCAAACTGGGTTACAGAACTCAATAATTTTACGCAAAAAACGAAGTTCTTGCCATCACGGGACAACTTAATTTATTCTGCATCTGGTAGTTCCAGTACACCTTGCACCCAGAAGCTCCTAAATCGTCCCGCCATCTGAAGATAGTTGGTTGAAATTATGCTTCACTTGGAAGTTGGCTTGAAAGGATTGCTTCCATGGGTACATTAGTGAAAGATAGGGAGAGTGAGAACGTAGGTAGGAGAGGTACGCGTGAATAACGGATGATTGCTGATCAAACATTCATCAGTTTGAAATACATACCGGAACATGCATACTGAAGGACCAGTTTTGCACCTAGATTCGGTCTTCTCCCACACTCACCCCACCGCGGATTCGGATTCCTCTCATATCTACCTCACCTCAGACCTGGCCTTCGCCCACCACCACCCCATTTCAAACACAGCCTCCACCTACTTCCACCTCGCCCTAGTCCCGGCCTCATTTTACCCCCACCGCACCCTCAGACCCAGACCTGGTGTCCATCTCTCCCTCCCTAGTACCCCCCCATCCCTCACGAGACCTGGCCGTATCTATTCGCCACCCCATCTCCTTCCGACCAGAGCCCTCTCCACCACTGGGAGAAACGCTTTCCCATCGCTCCCTCCCCGGGCCCACGGCTCCTGTCTCACCGGTCCGGCCGTCCCAAGCCATGGCCACCCCAGTCTCATCACCTACCTCCAACAAGCCTACGGCCACTGTCTCCTATCAGACCGACCTCACTACACCTCTTGCGCGACCACCCAAACCCATTCCAAAATCCTGTCCGATGCCACCACCCAGACCGAGCCACTACACCTGTGAAGCCCGCCCATCCCGAACACACCGCCCAGACTAACCAATCCCGTTCGAATCTACCGCGCATTCCAATCGCAACACCATTCAATCAACACCCAGAACCCGTGCGTCCAGATCCAGGCGGCATTGTCATATCAAACACCACACCCCAGAAATAGGGCCTGGTACAGGGCAGCGAACTCTACCTCTTGCTTCTGATCACACCGATCACAGACCGAGTCACATCTTACTTGCCGATCACACCGAAACGTCACTTCAATATTCGCTTTTTTCGCGGACGGCATAGCCATTTTGCCGACGCCGCATAATTCTGCCTAAAAGCTGATAAAACCACTCAAACAACACTAGATCACAACGCAAAGTGGTCCAAAACATGCCGCTTCACCCTGTCCGCAGAACAATCGGTCCGTCACATCTAATCTTCTCCACCCGACAACCATAACACTGCTTAAAATCGACGGCAAAGGTATCGAACAGGCGGAACGTTTAAAGATTAGTGCAACTATGAGCCACAAGGGCTCTTCATGGTGAAACGTTTAAAGTTACTAGGAGTAAATCTAGATGAAAAACTTAGCTTCAACACACACATACACACACCATACATGGGTTATGGGCTAACTCCTGCCATGGAACATTTTAGCACGTATTTAATAGTAACAAACAATGCAAGGGTATATTGATCATTTGTTTCCGATATTACAGAGGAGTGTCCTACTTGCTTCTGATTGATAAGAACCTCAAATTCCAACCTCGCATAAATATTATATTAGGAATGCGCAGTAGAAACTTGGCTATGGCATTTCGATCTAGATATATGCTAAGTAAGACTATTAATAATAATTTGCATCAAGATGCAAATTCCAAAGGTTATGTCTGTTTATTCAGTTTGTCTTGTTTCTATAAAAACGAGAGAAAATGTCCAATGCATTTTCTTTGATTCCCTACTCAGAGTATTATAAAAAGCATGCTAATATTTACATCATCAGTGTTTGAGTTAAATCTAGGCATATCGTTGCACATTGTGTACGATCGAGAAAGCTGAAAGTTATCCAGTCATACAAAAGTGCCCTAGGCAAAGTGTCAGATACCAACATTTTGACACTCAGTTCCGAATGTTCTCACCTAAAATATAGAAAGAGTGCCAAGTCACCACTTCGGGCATCATCGTGTCATGCATAAACTTAGGTGGTCGGCAGCACGATAACCTAACAAGCACGAGTACAAATTGTGTCCTACCTTACCGAATTTATATGGTGTCCTGCCGTACTAGCTTAACTGCCTTACGAAATGCATTTGCAATACGATTTGTGCCTTTTTCACTGCATTATAATATTTTTTATTAATCAGGCAGTTGTGTGAGTGAGTGATTAGGGCTTTATGGCGCATCGACCATAGTAGATCATTCGGCGCATCAGAGAGTTGTGACACCGTGTTGTGCTTGCGAATGTGTTAGCGCGTACTGTGTTGTGCTAGCATATTTGCCTTCAGAAGCTTCGGATTAGTCGAGTGTTTGAGCAGCTGACGTCCATAATATCTCTTTTTAGTATGCCGAATTGCGAGTCGGGGACGGGGGCAAGTGACTCGAGTGTTGAACTTTGGACACGAAGATTCCGGGCTCAAAACTCGGGCCATTCGGAACACTTCCCGATCCCACGACGCACCGATGAAGCAATGTGGGCGGCACCACTGCACGTCATCGGGCATGCAGTTCGTCGTGAACCACCCAGGAAATAAACAGGCAGACTAAGTAGCAGCCGAAGCACGCTGCGGTAACTTCATAATTTATATTTATTTATACCACGGGATTTCAGGAAGCAATTTAGTGGGTTGCTTCCCTGATTAATTGAACGAAGGTATAAAGCTCTGATCCTGCTCTGATGTGGCTGGATCGGTATACGGCGCCAATACATTTTAGAGTTGGAAAGCCTTTTGGTTTCAGACTGGATTATCGTGACAAGATATCGTGATCCTTGCTCTGAGTCATGAATGTCGTAAAACCTCATTTGCTTTCGGAGATATTTTCCATAAGCTCGTTGATACAGCTATTTATAATCCAATGTGGATTGCGATAAAAGTGGTTTTAGATTCAGTGGTTAATCGCAAACGACATAACTGGTGCAGAGCAACAGGATGGTGGTCTGCAACACCTTTATATAGAGCACCACTGGCTCTGACAGTGTCCAGTGAGGTGCAGACTATCGTATCTATCCGTTGTAAGGTAACGTTGTCCCAATACTGCTGGGCAAAGTAATGAACGATACACACCATATTTGTTCATATTGTCTAAGAACATGCGAACATGGGATAAACATTGTAACGTAGAAGGCTTACATTCCAGTCAGCACCAAGAAAGCAGGTCTTGTTAGTTGTACTGATTCCCCAGAGGACATTCTTTATACAGTATACCAATATACTTATCGAGTATGAGGGAACCTATAAACAATGCCAACTGCAAAAGAGCGATTATTTGGATAGGGCACTTCAACAAACCAGGCATGGAATTTGCTTTCTTTCAGCAGTAATATTTCGTTTTCTTACAGTGTGGACGTACCTCAGCATTTGTATTGATAGCTTCATTTAATGTTGGTTGTGAGCTGTACTGATTCGTCTTCTCACAGTATGTTCATAGCTCAGCATGTGCACAGATATATTTATTCAGTGTTGGTTGTAAGCAGTACTGAATCATCATCTTCAATAGTATTACCAGAACTCAGCATGGGTAACTCCATTCAGTGTTACACAAATACAACTTCGGTTATTTATCTAAAACACTGAATATGCACCAGGCGGATAAGCCCGAGGATAGTCTCGAAACCACATAGAGAGGCTATCTAAACCGACTGATATGTTTCATAAGCCACACCAAGAGTGTTTCTAACCCACATTGATGGTGATGTATTTGTGAACACGTCGTCTGCATTGGTCATTCTAAGCCACACTGAGCGGCAGACTAAGCCTCACTGATATGTTCTCTAAACGACAGTGATATTTTCTCTAAAGAACATTGAGAGTATCTAAACCACACAGAACTGAGGTAATTATATTGATTTATATAGTGCTTATAATTCTCCAAAGGTTTGTATATGTATAATTCTCCTAAGATCACAGGAGATAACCAACTCCAAACGCGCGGGCAAAACGGCCGGCACTTTGGTTCACTTTTGCGAGTGTGCTTGTCAGAGCGGCCGGAACTGTCAGGCCGGTGTGGGTCGGCATCGGGTGACACTCGCAATCAGCGCGTCGACTGACCGTGACGGTTAACACACCTCACCCAACAAGGGCTTAGTCATGCTGGACCTTGGCCGTGCAGCGCGGGCACGGCAGAGACGTCCGGCGCCGTGCACGTGAACAGCAGCTGATATCGGACTCACCGACGCTGCGGGTCACTAACAGCAGCGTCACTACGTCACGGTGTGTCACTAGGCCACTATGCCCATGTCTGTATCACTATTCCTGTCACCATCTATGTCTACGTCACTACGGACAGAACCCGGACACCACGGCGTAGTGGGCATACAGGATAGTGGCTGGATAGAACCTGGACACCAGGGTGTAGTGGAAGGTCAGGAGAGTAGTCGGACAGAACCTGGACATCAGGGTATAGTGGGAGGTCAGGAGAGTAGTCGGACAGAACCTGGACACCAGGGTATATAGTGGGAGGTCGGGAGAGTAGTGGGACAGAACCTGGACACCAGGGTATAGTGGGAGGTCAGGAGAGTAGTCGGACAGAACCTGGACACCAGGGTGTAGTGGGCGAACAGGAGAAAGGTCGGACAGAACTTGGACACCAAGGTGTAGCGGGCAGACATGAGAGTAGTGGGACAGAACCCGGACACCAGGGTATAGTGGGAGGTCGGGAGAGTAGTGGGACAGAACCTGGACACCAGGGTATAGTGGGAGGTCAGGAGAGTAGTGGGACAGAACCTGGACACCAGGGTATAGTGGGAGGTCAGGAGAGTAGTGGGACAGAACCCGGACACCAGTGTATAGTGGGAGGACAGGAGAGTAGTGGGACAGAACCCGGACACCAGGGTATAGTGGGAGGACAGGAGAGTAGTGGGACAGAACCCGGACACCAGTGTATAGTGGGAGGACAGGAGAGTAGTGGGACAGAACCCGGACACCAGGGTATAGTGGGAGGACAGGAGAGTAGTGGGACAGAACCTGGACACCAGGGTAGAGTGGGCGGACATGAGAAAGGTCGGACAGAACCTGGACACCAGGGTGGAGTGGGCGGACAGGAGAGTGGCTGGACAGAACCCGGACTCCAGGGTGTAGTGGGAGGGCAGGAGAAAGGTCGGACAGAACCTGGACACCAGGGTAGAGTGGCTGGACAGAACCCGGACACCAGGGTGGAGTGGGCGGACAGGAGAGTGGCTGGACAGAACCTGGACTCCAGGGTGTAGTGGGAGGGCAGGAGAAAGGTCGGACAGAACCTGGACACCAGGGTAGAGTGGCTGGACAGAACCTGGACACCAGGGTGGAGTGGGAGGGCAGGAGAAAGGTCGGACAGAACCTGGACACCAGGGTGTAGTGGGAGGGCAGGAGAAAGGTCGGACAGAACCTGGACACCAGGGTGGAGTGGGCGGACAGGAGAGTGGCTGGACATAACCTGGACACCAGGGTGGAGTGGGCGAACAGGAGAGTGGCTGGACAGAACCCGGACACCATGGTATAGTGGGAGGACAGGAGAGTGGCTGGACAGAACCCGGACACCAGGGCATAGTGGGAGGTCAAGAGAGTAGTCGGACAGAACCTGGACACCAGGGTGGAGTGGGAGGGCAAGAGAAAGGTCGGACAGAACTTGGACACCAGGGTGGAGTGGGAGGTCAGGAGAAAGGTCGGACAGAACTTGGACACCAGGGTGGAGTGGGAGGGCAGGAGAAAGGTCGGACAGAACCTGGACACCAGGGTGGAGTGGGTGGACAGGAGAGTGGCTGAACAGAACCCGGACACCAGGGCTTCACATCCGGGTAACGTCAGGCGAGACAACAATGCCTTGTCAACCGCCTACATATCTAGTCTGGCTACAAATCCACACCTGCACCGCCCACACCACTCACCACCGATAGCATCATCCACTCACCGTGGGGTGACGGTGGAACATCTGTCGTGTGGGTGCGGCTGGCACACTTCGAACTGTGTTAGTGTGGGTGGCACACATACTACCATGCTGGTATATGGCAGATATTGGTCAGTCCGCCCTGATCAGTAGGATGGTCAGCAGGTGCTCACCCGGAGTGTCAGCTCACCCTGGTCAGTAAATGATCAGCAGGCCATCACCCGGAGTGTCAGCTCACCCTGGTCAGTAGTATGGTCAGCAGGTGCTCACCCGGAGTGTCAGCTCACTCTGGTCAGTAGTATGGTCAGCAGGTGCTCACCCGGAGTGTCAGCTCACTCTGGTCAGTAGTATGGTCAGCAGGACCGCACCGGGAGTGTCAGCTCACTCTGGTCAGTAGGATGGTCAGCAGGTGCTCACCCGGAGTGTCAGCTCACCCTGGTCAGTAAATGATCAGCAGGCCATCACCCGGAGTGTCAGCTCACCCTGGTCAGTAGTATGGTCAGCAGGTGCTCACCCGGAGTGTCAGCTCACTCTGGTCAGTAGTATGGTCAGCAGGCCCACCGAGTGTCACCCGGAGTGTCAGCTCACTCTGGTCAGTAGTATGGTCAGCAGGACCGCACCGGGAGTGTCAGCTCACTCTGGTCAGTAGTATGGTCAGCAGGTGCTCACCAGGAGTGTCAGCTCACCCTGGTCAGTAGTATGGTCAGCAGGTGCTCACCCGGAGTGTCAGCTCACTCTGGTCAGTAGTATGGTCAGCAGGACCGCACCGGGAGTGTCAGCTCACTCTGGTCAGTAGTATGGTCAGCAGGTGCTCACCAGGAGTGTCAGCTCACTCTGGTCAGCATAATGATCAGCAGGACCGCACCGGGAGTGTCAGCTCACCCTGGTCAGTAGTATGGTCAGCAGGTGCTCACCAGGAGTGTCAGCTCACTCTGGTCAGCATAATGATCAGCAGGACCGCACCGGGAGTGTCAGCTCACCCTGGTCAGTATAATGATCAGCAGGCCATCACCGGGAGTGTCAGCTCACCCTGGTCAGTAGTATGGTCAGCAGGTGCTCACCCGGAGTGTCAGCAACCGACTTGGTCAGTAAGGCACAGGCCACACCCGGAGTGTCAGCTCACTCTGGTCAGTATAATGATCAGCAGGACCGCACCGGGTGTGTCAGCTCACTCTGGTCAGTAGTATGGTCAGCAGGCCATCACCCAGAGTGTCAGCTCACTCTGGTCAGTATAATGATCAGCAGGACCGCACCGGGAGTGTCAGCTCACTCTGGTCAGTAGTATGGTCAGCAGGCCATCACCCAGAGTGTCAGCTCACTCTGGTCAGTATAATGATCAGCAGGACCGCACCGGGAGTGTCAGCTCACTCTGGTCAGTAGAATGATCAGCAGGCCATCACCCGGAGTGTCAGCTCACCCTGGTCAGTAGTATGGTCAGCAGGTGCTCACCCGGAGTGTCAGCTCACTCTGGTCAGTATTATGGTCAGCAGGACCGCACCGGGAGTGTCAGCTCACTCTGGTCAGTAGTATGGTCAGCAGGCCATCACCCAGAGTGTCAGCTCACTCTGGTCAGTATAATGATCAGCAGGACCGCACCGGGAGTGTCAGCTCACTCTGGTCAGTAGTATGGTCAGCAGGCCATCACCCAGAGTGTCAGCTCACTCTGGTCAGTATAATGATCAGCAGGACCGCACCGGGAGTGTCAGCTCACTCTGGTCAGTAGACCTAACTCTGATCAGCAGGACCACACCGGGAGTGTCAGCTCACTCTGGTCAGTAGTATGGTCAGCAGGTGCTCACCCGGAGTGTCAGCTCACTCTGGTCAGTATAATGATCAGCAGGACCGCACCGGGAGTGTCAGCTCACTCTGGTCAGTAGTATGGTCAGCAGGCCATCACCCAGAGTGTCAGCTCACTCTGGTCAGCATAATGATCAGCAGGACCGCACCGGGAGTGTCAGCTCACTCTGGTCAGTAGTATGGTCAGCAGGCCATCACCCAGAGTGTCAGCTCACTCTGGTCAGTATAATGATCAGCAGGACCGCACGGGGAGTGTCAGCTCACTCTGGTCAGTATAATGATCAGCAGGACCGCACCGGGAGTGTCAGCTCACTCTGGTCAGTAGTATGGTCAGCAGGCCATCACCCAGAGTGTCAGCTCACTCTGGTCAGTATAATGATCAGCAGGACCGCACCGGGAGTGTCAGCTCACCCTGGTCAGTAGAATGATCAGCAGGCCATCACCCGGAGTGTCAGCTCACCCTGGTCAGTAGTATGGTCAGCAGGTGCTCACCCGGAGTGTCAGCTCACTCTGGTCAGTATAATGATCAGCAGGACCGCACCGGGAGTGTCAGCTCACTCTGGTCAGTATAATGATCAGCAGGACCGCACCGGGAGTGTCAGCTCACCCTGGTCAGTAGTATGGTCAGCAGGTGCTCACCAGGAGTGTCAGCTCACTCTGGTCAGTATAATGATCAGCAGGACCGCACCGGGAGTGTCATCTCACTCTGGTCAGTATAATGATCAGCAGGACCGCATCGGGAGTGTCAGCTCACTCTGGTCAGTAGTATGATCAGCAGGACCGCACCGGGAGTGTCAGCTCACTCTGGTCAGTAGTATGGTCAGCAGGTGCTCACCCGGAGTGTCAGCTCACTCTGGTCAGTATAATGATCAGCAGGACCACACCGGGAGTGTCAGCTCACTCTGGTCAGTATAATGATCAGCAGGACCGCACCGGGAGTGTCAGCTCACTCTGGTCAGTAGGACAGTCAGCAGGTTCTCACCTGGAGTGTCAGCTCACCCTGGTCAATAGGACAGTCAGCAGGTCCTCACCTGGAGTGTCAGCTCACCCTGGTCAATAGAATTATCAGCAGGCCCTCACCTGGAGTGTCAGCCTTCCTTGGTTGACAGCAGTCAACAGGAGAGGCAGCAGCGTCTCCAGGCCGGGGAAGCCGGGCGGCGGCTGTTCGGATCTCTTCTCAGCCACCGTGTGCGGCGCTGACGCCGACATATATCCGCGTCAGCATCCACATGCACATTATCAGTTGAAACGCTCAATCATCAGTGAATTAAGCCGTACTGCTTTCCATATACACCACTGATAAAGACAGCTAGTCATGGAAGGCCGCCGCCTCATTCGGCCGCCACAACTCGTAACACTAACCGTGGTCGGTGGCAAAACAGTCAATGATGCTCATGTTCTCCCAGAGCGCCTCCTGGTCTTCCATAGTCATCAGTGGCGGCTTCACTTCACCCATCTTGTTCAGGCGCTCCAACTCGTGAGAAGTCAGGAACAGGTGATGCGGCGTCACTTCGCAGGTGACTGGAAGTCCCTGTTGAAGGAACATGACACTGCTTCACTCTGCCTTGCGTCGTCCCACACGTGGCTATCAGTTCGTGTTGGTGGTGACGCACACTTCCACACTTCTTAACACCGTTCCGCACGTGATTGACACTGCTCTCGATCGAGGATCACACCGGTCATACGTGATCAGGGGTATGATGCGATACGGGAGAGGATCACACTGCCGCATACGTGATCAGGGGTATGATGCGGTACGAGAGAGGATCACACTGCCCCATACGTGATCAAGGGTATGATGCGGTACGGGAGAGGCTCACACTGCCCCACACGTGATCAGGGGTATGATGCGGTACGGAGAGGCTCACACTGCCCCACACGTGATCAGGGGTATGATGCGGTACGGGAGAGGCTCACACTGCCCCACACGTGATCAGGGGTATGATGCGGTACGGGAGAGGCTCACACTGCCCCACACGTGATCAGGGGTATGATGCGGTACGGGAGAGGCTCACACTGCCCCACACGTGATCAGGGGTATGATGCGGTACGGAAGGCTCACACTGCCCCCGTATCAGGATGAGGGCCCCCCCCCCCCCCCCCGTGATCAGGTATGTACGGGAGAGGCTCTCACTGCCCCACACGTGATCAGGGGTATGATGCGGTACGGGAGAGGCTCACACTGCCCCACACGTGGTCATGGGTATGATGCGGTACGGGAGAGGATCACACTGCCCCACACGTGATCAGGGGTATGATGCGGTACGGGAGAGGCTCACACTGCCCCACACGTGATCAGGGGTATGATGCGGTACGGGAGAGGATCACACTGTCCCATACGTGATCAGGGGTATACCCCTGATCACGTAATGCGGTACGGGATGCGGTACGGGAGAGGATCACACTGCCCCATACGTGATCAGGGGTATGATGCGGTACGGGAGAGGATCACACTGCCCCATACGTGATCAGGGGTATGATGCGGTACGGGAGAGGATCACACTGCCCCATACGTGATCAGGGGTATGATGCGGTACGGGAGAGGATCACACTGCCCCACACGTGATCAAGGGTACAGATACAGAGGTCAGTCGTCCCTGATAGCTGCTGCTGTCGCAGCGTATGCATGGTTGAGTTCCACAAATGCCAATAAAACACCAGACAGAGCACGGCCAGCCAAAACCCAGATGTTTCGGCACTATTCAGGTAGAGCTGGTCACGATTATCTGGATGCAATCGATGTTTGAGAAAAGAACTGAAGCGTGTCATACCCGAGTCCCAGCACTTCACAGTCCAATTAATCTGATCGCAAGGTTCGGATCATTTTCCGAACAAATATTCGGCAGAACAAGATCCAGAATGTTCGGGCAACAGCTTCACCCCATTGCCGTGTCGCCAGCACATGACGTCACACATGGCTAATCAGCCGGATATGCATCGTCGCTTCTAATCGCATACCACCCGGTCGTCACTTTCCGCACCTTCAGTTTGGCCGATTTGATAAGCAGAATCTCCTCCTTGCGCGCTACGTGACAGATATGGATAGGACGGTTGGCCAGGGCGGCCACCATCATGGCAGCGGCCACGGTCCGGCCCTCGGCGTGGACACACAACGGCAGGTGGCGCTGCAAAAGTAGGTCAGGTCAGGTCAGGTCAGGTCATGTCAGACGGCCGTCACGTCCCGGTCTGACCACGTCAGCCAGCACAGAACTCAGGTCCGGTACAAACATGATGGTTAGCTGGGTTACGTGAGGTGGTTTGCGCCACCACTTCTCTGTGATCAGCCAGCATTCTATGTGCTGCGTCTTCCCTTCCCCGCCACTGACCGACAAGTGCCCCATGTGCTGACCCGTCCTCAGTGACCGACCTCCATGCTCCATGTGACGACCCCGCCATCACTGACCGACCAATACTCTATGTGATGACCCCGTCCCCACTGACCGACCAATACTCTATGTGATGACCCCGTCCCCACTGACCGACCAATACTCCATGTGACGACCCCGTCCCCACTGACCGACCAATGTTTCGTATGCTGACCCCACCCCCACTGATCGGCCTATGCTCCCATGAGACCCATCCTCGCTGACTGTCCAATGCCCCATGTGCTGACGCCGCCCCCACCCCACTAACCGGCCAATGCTCCATCTGCTAACCCCATCCCTGCTGACCGACCAATGCTCCATGTGCTGATCCAACCCCGACTGACCGGCCAATGCTCCATGTGCTGCGCCCACACAGTCAGGTCGTCCAGCCGCAGCTGCGAGAACGTGTCGTTGAGGTACATCTTGAGAGCGGCGGCGCGCGGCCCCAGCTCGGCCAGCTGACGCCAGTTGTCGACGGAGGCGCCCACCAGCAGCGCGTAGTCGCAGCGGGCGCCCCGGGCAGCCAGCTGGCGACCCGACGGGCGTGTTACTACCACCGCCGCTCGCCGCCCGCCCCGCTACTGCAACCGATGCTGGTCACAACGGCAGGAGCTACAACATAACTGGCCACTGTGATGGAGCAACACACCTGCACTATGTATGCTCCTGTAAAAACGGCAGACACCCGTAAAACTGAAGGCACAGGAATAGATCCATTACACCTGATATCATTGACCATCGAAATGGTCCAACGCTGATTTTTGACCGGCTTGCATTCCTGCCATTTATCCACTAAATGGAATACCTTTCACCTGACGGTTTGTCGAAGGGGCTTACAAAGTTGAAAGATGAGACCCATTACATTGTAAATTGAGCATATGATGAGTACGAATAGTACAAGTTATCGATGGTTCTCGTGCAATTCAGTTCGACTTTGCAACTTTTTGAAGTGACGAAGACGGCTGCTGAAGCTCTTGTTATGAGTATATTTTATATGCTATCTGGATTTCCTGTAATTTCACTTAAAAAAACATGCAATATATGAGTGCAGTGCACCTCTCACAGTGGGTGCAATATCTATAATCTTTCTACTCCACGTACTGTCTTGCGCCCCCACTTAGAGTCTCACTTTCGACCGTACTTGCGCACAAAATCGCTCGTAGTAACATGCCGGCCGATAATTCACCGCCCTGCACAAAGTCCACGGACACAGAGTTCGACGATGCAAAGATTATGTGAGGCGTCATAATCAATCACCAAGTAACCATTATGCGTCATGTTTGACGTATGAGGATTCGGCAACTTGGAATGACACCCCGGGATGCCTCCCGCACATCACTGGTACCCCTCCCAGGCTGGGGCCGCGCCAACCAAGCAGTGAAAGACAGTGCAACCCCAGTCAGACACTCGGCGGACCTGGGCAATAGGCAGATGCCATAAGCTAGGTCCAAGCCAGGCCCGCCATAAATAGACGGCTGTTTGTGGGGGATTCCGACGCACTAAGCAGCTGAGACAATGTGGTGTCATCTATCCCTCACCATGGCAGGGAGGGAGGGACCGCGGGAAATCAAACTCCGTACCTCTTGCCCCTAAGACGACCAACTTAACTACTGACTTACTGACGCTCCGACATCAATAGACAGCAGAGCTTTCCGACGGCTTGGGTGTTCTGAGGGCCTTCATGAATGAATTGCTTTACACGCCTAATACAGACCAGCTGTGTGCTATTCGTTTCCATTAAGCATCGCTAGCGCGGACCAGGTATCGGTCGATGAGCTCTTAGGCGGCATTTAGACGAGAGCCATTTCATGCGCATGTGTGGGGGAAAACAAGATGCAATGGGATTCATTGAGCGGGAGATGCAAACACACAGCAATTACAATTGCACCAACTGGATTGGGAGTGGTTCAAGGTAACGTTACATATTGGCTGTCTGGAACTTGATGAGTGGATAAACACCAAATAAGTCAGCCGCTTATCCATATCATAGCCAAAGAACCAAGTGTATGAAAACAGTGGCAATGTCGGAATACAACTTTGCTGAGAAAAGCCATCGAGACAGCGATGTAATAAAGATGGTCTTAATTAGATGATTCCCATCTTTTTTGCAATAAGATTGGTTGGTTGGTTATTGGTTTTACGACACATCGACCATCGAGTCATGCAGCGTCGCCAATCTCTCACGCCAATTGGTCGCGGGCGAAGAGTAGCGTGTGAAATAAACTTCTCATCGGAACAACAGTCTGGGCCTTTTCGACGAACTTGATCTGGACTACTTGACTTCGTACGCTTTGCAGCAAAACCATCTTCTTAGTGAGTTGGAAACCTTCCTACCCATCTCCTTGCCCAGTTGGAAGTATTCTTACTCACCTCCTTGGCCAGTTGGAAGCTTTCACGGTCAACTATAGGGGGCTGTGTGTTCGGCATTGCCAACACCATGGTGACGCCGCCAGCCAGAGCTGCTGCTGTGCCAGACGCGAAGTCCTCCTTATGCGTCTGACCTGAAGGAAGGTATTATGGACAAACGTCAGGCACCGACTGTTACTGGCACTGCGTGCTCGATAAGAACGAAACAGCATAGTGCCCTTCCAAACACGTCGAACGCAACCTACTCGGATCACGTCATTAATTGTTGGTGCAGAATATCCGAGAAAACACACCACCGCGCACGGATAACAGGGCTACGAGCGGGAAGCTTGACAGTCACCAAGTCACACCAGGTCAGTACGCATTCTCCCGTTACAGTCACCAGGTCATCCCAGGTCAGAACACATTCTCAGATTAGTCACCAAGCCATCCCAGGTCAGAACACATTCTCCCGTTACAGTCACCAAGCCATCCCAGGTCAAAACACATTCTCCCGTTACAGTCACCAAGTCAACCAGGTCAGAACACATTCTCCCGTTACAGTCACCAAGCCATCCCAGGTCAGAACACATTCTCCCGTTACAGTCACCAAGTCACCCCAGGTCAGTACGCATTCTCCCGTTACAGTCACCAAGTCACCCCAGGTCAGTACGCATTCTCCCGTTACAGTCACCAAGCCATCCCAGGTCAGAACACATTCTCCCGTTACAGTCACCAAGTCACCCCAGGTCAGTACGCATTCTCCCGTTACAGTCACCAAGTCATCCCAGGTCAGAACACATTCTCGGATTAGTCACCAAGCCATCCCAGGTCAGAACACATTCTCCCGTTACAGTCACCAAGCCATCCCAGGTCAAAACACATTCTCCCGTTACAGTCTGCAAGCCATCCCAGGTCAGAACACATTCTTCCGTTACAGTCACCAAGCCATCCCAGGTCAGAACACATTCTCCCGTTACAGTCACCAAGTCACCCCAGGTCAGTACGGATTCTCCCGTTACAGTCACCAAGTCATCCCAGGTCAGAACACATTCTCGGATTAGTCACCAAGCCATCCCAGGCCAGAACATATTCTCCCGTTACAGTCACCAAGCCATCCCAGGTCAAAACACATTCTCCCGTTACAGTCACCAAGTCATCCAGGTCAGAACACATTCTCCCGTTACAGTCACCAAGTCATCCCAGGTCAGAACACATTCTCCCGTTACAGTCACCAAGTCACCCCAGGTCAAAACACATTCTCGGATTAGTCACCAAGCCATCCCAGGTCAGAACACATTCTCCCGTTACAGTCACCAAGCCATCCCAGGTCAGAACACATTCTCCCGTTACAGTCACCAAGTCATCCCAGGTCAGAACACATTCTCGGATTAGTCACCAAGCCATCCCAGGTCAGAACGCATTCTCCCGTTACAGTCACCAAGCCATCCCAGGTCAGAACACATTCTTCCGTTACAGTCACCAAGTCATCCCAGGTCAGAACACATTCTCGGATTAGTCACCAAGCCATCCCAGGTCAGATCACATTCTCCCGTTACAGTCACCAAGCCATCCCAGGTCAGAACACATTCTTCCGTTACAGTCACCAAGCCATCCCAGGTCAGAACACATTCTCCCGTTACAGTCACCAAGCCATCCCAGGTCACATTCTCCCGTTACAGTCACCAAGTCATCCCAGGTCAGAACACATTCTTCCGTTACAGTCACCAAGTCATCCCAGGTCCGAACACATTCTTCCCATCCAGGCTACCTGGAGTCGAAAGTCCGAAAGTGTCTTTATATCTCCGGATGTCCGGATCTGGATGGTGAAAACACTGGCCTGGCTCACGTGGATGGACTAACCTGGCTCACGTGGATGGACTGACCTGGCTCACGTGGATGGACTGGCCTGGCTCACGTGGATGGACTGACCTGGCTCACGTGGATGGACTGACCTGGCTCACGTGGATGGACTGACCTGGCTCACGTGGATGGACTGACCTGGCTCACGTGGATGGACTGACCTGGCTCACGTGGATGGACTGACCTGGCTCACGTGTATGGACTAACCTGGCTCACGTGGATGGACTGACCTGGCTCACGTGGATGGACTGACCTGGCTCACGTGGATGGACTAACCTGGCTCACGTGGATGGACTGACCTGGCTCACGTGGATGGACTGACCTGGCTCACGTGGATGGACTAACCTGGCTCACATGGATGGACTGACCTGGCTCACGTGGATGGACTAACCTGGCTCACGTGGATGGACTAACCTGGCTCACGTGGATGGACTGACCTGGCTCACGTGGATGGACTGACCTGGCTCACGTGGATGGACTGACCTGGCTCACGTGGATGGACTGACCTGGCTCACGTGGATGGACTGACCTGGCTCACGTGGATGGACTGACCTGGCTCACGGAGATGCACGTGTACGTCGATCATGCCTGGCAGGCGTACCAAGCGGCGAGAGGAGATGCAGTCTAGCCGGGTATTTATGGGCGGAGCCTTACCCCCGAGACGGTGTAGAGCCTACCGAGATACGGCGACACAGTGTCGGCACAGCATGGGACGAGACAGGAAGGATTGGGACAACAGAAGACGGGACCGGCGGGTGAGATGGAGTGGGTTGAGGTTGTACTGGATGGGGTTGGGCAGGGCCACCAAGCTATAGAGGGCTGAAGCGTCACAAAGCATGCCGACCACCTGGCGTGCCTATTTACAGGTGGGGCGAGAAGCAGGAGACGATGATCGAGTCGAAGTCGATTCGGTCTCGAGGGGCGGGTGGCAGAGGAGGAGGCAGAGCAGTTACGGTATCTGAGGAGCGTCCGCCGGCCGGTGTAATGACAGTTGGGGGCTGGCCACACTTCGCGAGCCGATATCGCCAGACGCTGCTGTGTCTGGCGATATCGGTAATTGAGACCTCTCGACGAGAATGGCCGACTACCGCTCTCGCCCCTATCTCAGTGCATTACCGCGCCGAGGCGGTACCCGTCTGAGCCAGCCGCTGCCACTGATACGACGCTACAAAATGTCACCACTCTTGGAGAAAAAAAAACCGCCACTTGGCAATCATACCCACTCGGAAATATTTCACACTCACCGCGAGCATGGACACACATGACGCGACCACATGGCAACACCATTACAACTGACATTGTGAAAAGCGCGGGGATGATATCGGAACTAGAAAAGGTGGACCGACAAAGGCACTTTAAGCAACAACATCGGGCTAATCATAGTGTCCTTCATTCAAAGTTAGATGTGTAGAGGACACCTAGCCCTTCTGCCCTCCATTCCCACAACTACAGACAGTGCATTTGATTTCCAGGGCATTGAGACGCAATATCCGCTTGATCCCATATCAACACGCAAGGCACTGCTATTAATGTGAACGTTCTATTTCTTTTTGTCTTAAGAAAAATAACACCTGCTAACCAATTGCAGACTGGCGACGACTTTTAAAAAAAATCCATCTTGTCTGACCACCCGGAGTATCTTGACCGTGACTATATCAACGACTTTCAGTACCACACCCCTGCTACCCCTACCCCGAGTACCGTGGCCCCGTGTGCCGTACTCCGAGTACCGTGACCCCGAGTACCATACTCGAGTGCCCCGACTCGGAGTACTCCACCCCTGCTGCCCTACCCCGAGTACCGTTACGCAGAGCTCGGTGAGCACGAGTTGAGTGGCACAGCGGCCCGAACACCATAAACCGGAGTAGCCCGGTGCGGAGCACGTGGCCCGGATACGGTGACGGCACGTCACGACGGTACCACCCACCTCCACCAGCAGTTTTGCGCACTTGACGTCGGTCACCAGACAGACGCCGTAGTCGACGGCCATGCGTCGCGTGCGGTAGCCGTGCGTCTGGAAACTGCTCACGCGGCGCGCGCCGCCTGTCCGCATCGGCAGGTTGATGACCAGGTCGAGCTGCTTGCTCGACAGGTAGTCAGCCATACTGGTGAGCTCTGTGTCGGTGGTGCCCTTTTCGCCGATGTTCTCGTACGCCCACTCGACCGGCTCCACCTGTGGCGCGGGGTCATGCCGGGTCAGATCCGGTCACACGCTGGATTGTGGCTTTACGACGCACTCAGCAGCGGAGGCTATATGGCGTCGCCTGTCTCTCATCCTGGCAGGAAGTGCGGACATCGCGGGGAATCGAACCCCGTATCTCTGGCGAGCCAGACTCAGATCCGGTCACAGGGGAGAACTGCACGACGTTGGTATAAGCTATGTTAAGACAGATTTGTTCGGGTCAGTTCAGATTACGTCCAGTTAAGTTACAGCAGTTAATTTAGTGCACGTTCATTATGTTGTGTTACATAAGGCAAAGCTATACCACGCAAACTCAGTTCAGGTCAGGCTGCTTGAAACTAAGTCTATGTCTAGATGATTCTTAACTGAATCTTGTTTTTGACACGAGAAATAGGATTATGTATCTAGTTGTACAGCGATGTATTGACGAGAGGGCTGACAAACCATATTATTGTGGAGACCTAAATAAAGCTGACTCTGACACTGACACTGAAGTAAAGTCAGGTAGGGCAACTTTGGCTCGCTTCGGTCATGCCGAGTCAGTTCAGTCCAGGACAGTGGACATCAGGTCAGCTCAGCTGCGGCCACCTTAGGTAATGAGCTCCAACCAGCTTCGGTCAGACGGGAGCGACGGCCCCTCACGTGCACCATCGCTGATGATTGGACTATTTCAAACGCGAAAGAAAAAGGCTGCGTGACGGCCATGCATACGTGACCAGCAATGTAATTGATTGTGCCGAGGTTTCAGACCTCAACCGTTAATTTGCACATGTAAAAGGACAACGAGGTTAACCAAATTGTACCAATAACCCGAATCGTTTTTATCGGAATTAAACGAACGGTTCATTTTCATTCTCCTCTCCGAACACTAAGCAATATACTTCGTGACTTTGCATTGCCACTCAAAGCCTGAGAAATAGACCTTCGAGCTCCTCAAATCCAAAATTGAGGCACTTACCGTCACCTAAGTAATCTTAAGGTCGGTTTTGAGTGTCCAATGAACTTCCTTCGCGGTGCGATTTCAGGTAGTCTGGAGAAGACATGATACCTTCCAGATACATTTAAAATAAATCCAGTTGAAATTGTTGACGTCTTACCCTCGCAATGTGGTGGTCAACCTGCCACTTCAACTCTAAGGGGTTTCAGGGATAATTCAAAGCCACATCGTCGTGAAGTTTGGCGCATCTTCCTATTCTTGATGAGCGCAACTTGTGTAAAAAGGGAGATCCAATCAAACAAGGTCGACGTCAGGTCACAGGCATCGTCACAATGTGGTTTTAGATGTGCTCATTGTTATACATTGATCATGAACAACTACATAGGCTAAATTTAGCGAAAGTTAAAGAAGAAAGGAAAAACATGAGACTGAAGGCTTGGTCACCCGATCCAAATAGCATCTCTTGGGAAGGCTGTTCAAGCATAATTTAACTACTATAATTGAAAAAAAAACACGATGATATATAATGGCAAATAATGTCCTTTAATAGTATTCAAAGATTCACATCGAGATTAGGTTGGGTCACCGTGATATGCCCTAAAGTGTCTCGACAGTAATCGCTTGACAGTTTTTCTGAAGGACAAAATTGCTACATTCCAAAGTAAACCTGGGTATATCCAGATTAACAATTATTATTTTTACCTCGATTTCAGTGCCGATATGAGCAACTTCATGATATTTGTTTGGAAAATGTCTATCTGTTTATCTTTATTGCGTGTCCCAAAAATGCAAAAAAAAGAAGAAAACAATTATCGACGAGTGAAAATGTTTGGCTTGGCGTTACTCTTATCTCTTTCCGAGCACATTCTAGCTAAATAACACTGACCTGCATTACACAACTTTTTCTCTTCAAAAGGTCGGAAGTTTCTCAGCTGTTCTAATACAAGTTTCGTGTGCTGAATCCGAAAATACCATCCATTTTCCCCATTAGCTCAAGTTTTCACACTACGTCAAAGATAACAACACACATATTGATGTATCAGTATGCATACTGCAGTATGATATATCAGTAGCGGAGAGAAGTGAGAATTGGGACGCGGGGGAAAGGGACAAAGCATTACCTTTTAAAGTACAAGTCCAACGCTGCTTTTTATTATGGAATATTTTCTTATTAACAAGCAGCAGCAGCATTGGCAAGCACCGCCGTCTTCATTTTCGATCTAATCTGAAGTCAAGAGTCGGCAGTGTCAAAATCATCCAGACAGGTTCTGTTACACATGTGGAAAGGTCACCCCACCAGATCGCCAGGCAAGCATAACCCACTTTGCAAAAAAGAATTACCACGCGCATTTTGGAGTGAAACTTGGTAATCAGGACAAGCCGTTTGCCCCTCGTATCTGCTGCAAGTCATGTGTGGAAGGCCTACGAGCCTGGAAGAACAAGACCCGGAAATCCATGCCGTTCGGCATTCCCGTGGTGTGGCGGGAGGGAAAAGATCATACCACCGACTGCTATTTTTGTATGACAGATCTGAAAGGAGTAAATCAAAAGAAACATAAGCATGTAAAATATCCGGATGTGCCATCAGCCATCAAGCCAGTCCCTCATGGTCCAGATGTCCCCATCCCTGAACCCGATGTCGACATCGAGTCATCTTCCAACTCTAGTGGGGATGAAATGGACGCAGACGCGTCTGGTGCATATGAACCGACCGAGAACGATCAACCGGTACCGTTGAACCAAGCTGAGCTCAATGACCTAACAAGGGACATGAAGTTGTCCAAGGAACCTGCTCAGCTGCTGGTTTCACGGCTCCGCGAGAAACGTTTGCTGGCGCCTGAACCGACATTCTTTTGATATCGGAATCGCGAAAAAGAATTCAGAGAATGCTTTACCTTCGACGAAGAACATTCTCTAGCCTACTGCGACACCATCGCGGGCCTAGTAGACGCAATGGGTACAGAGTACAACCTGACAGAATGGAGGCTGTTCATAGACTCTTCGAGTAGGAGCCTGAAGGCAGTTCTTCTGAACAACGGCAATAAGTTCGCGTCGATTCCTGTTGGACACTCCGTGCATCTGAGGGAAACGCATAACAGCATGGAACTTTTGTTGTCTGCTTTGAATTACAAAGAGCATGGTTGGCTGATCTGTGGTGACCTCAAGGTAGCAATTCTCGTCCTTGAGCTGCAGGGCGGCTACACGAAATATTCATGCTTTCTATGCCTCTGGGACAGTCGGGCTGACAAACAGCACTATGTACAACGCGACTGGCCATCCAGGCATGCGCTTGAACCTGGCTCCCACAACGTGCAGTCACGCCCCCTGGTTGAACCACAGAAAATCCTACCTCCACCACTCCATATCAAACTCGGTTTGATGAAAAATTGTGTGAAAGCACTGGATAAAGAAGGACGAGGATTTGCATTTTTGGGACAGAAATTTCCTCATGTGAGCAGAGAGAAGCTGAAGGCTGGTGTATTCGACGGTCCTCAGGCAAGGGAGCTCATGAAGGATACTCGATTCGAAGAATGTCTGGAACAGTCCGAGCTCTCTGCATGGCTGGCCTTGAAGTCAATCATCACCAACTTCCTGGGCAATCACAAAAGTGCGGAATACGTGAAGGTCGTCGATGAGTTAATGGACAGTTTTCAGCAACTTGGTGCTCAAATGTCGGTAAAAATGCACTTCCTTAGGTCCCATCTAGATTATTTCCCAGATAACTGTGGAGATTATAGTGAAGAGTAGGGAGAACGCTTTCACAAGGGCATACGGATGATGGAAGAACGCTACCAAGGTCGGTGGGATGTGAATTTTCTGGCGGACTGTTGTTGGTGCCTGAAGAGGGATGTCCCATCTGCTCAACACAGTCGGAAGTCCCTGAAAAGTCCATTTATTCCCCAGTAATGTGTACTGTTGGGATGCGCTCTGAATACACATATGGTTAATCTGTTTGGAGATTAAACCTTCATTTATTCTTCTGACGGATTCACTAGTAAACCAGTCAGAGCAATGTTTTGGTCCATATGAGTGAAATAACATATTTAAAAAATCGAGCTAATCGAGGAAAACGGATGCCATTTTCGGAATCAGAATGAAAAACTGATCTAAAAACAGCTGAGACACCTTTGACCTGATAAATCACGCAGACCAGTGATAATCAGTACCTTATGCAGTTCGTTGAGAATATCCTCGGGCTTGAATCTGACTTAGTCCGACAAGCATGTCTTGTACCTGTTAACTTTAGATGAAATCTGCAGGACACATCAGCGATTTTTCAGCATGCAATTACATTTTTTACGACATAAATTTGAATATTAAAGCGAAGACAGCATTAAAGTAATGTGCCTCATCCCCCACATTGACATATTTCACCTGAGCTATATGTTCAACCAAAGGAGCTACATATATTTTCAAGTAGCTTTGAAAAGTCAAGGAAGGAGCTAAGTCACATTTTGTGCCGCATCTCCCCATGCAACATGGAAACAAAGTTAGCAGAGTGTCGAATTTCCATCTGCCTCCCTCACAGGGTGGATGTGAGCAAGGTGAAACACTTGCTCTCAAATCACTCATGCGTTTCCATCCGACTGTGGACGGTTTCCAGAACAAATTATACCACATAAATATATTGACACTAGGCGAATGAATAGATGCGAAGTGTACCACCGAATCCATCATAATTTGTTGGCCAACACACAAATGAGCTGGGAGCAGTGATGGACAATGGGCATATTTTTTATATATCGGCAGAGTATATGATCTGCTAACGTATTTTGCCAGCACCCGCCATCGGATTTGCATTCTACGCGCCAGATTGCATGACTGAATTGTTGTTATGACTGGAATAGTGCATTTGCAGTGTGGATATACCGGATGGGCGACTCCAGATGTAAACGGGAACAGACACGGACAATTTCATGGGAATGTGTGTTATCAAGCACAACACTATACATAATTAAGCCGTCAATCGCTTGCCAAGGGGATCCCAGCATATGATGTTGGCATGTTTCCTGTGGAAATCAGCATCCAATTCCCACTTTTCCCGGAGTACCAGAGATCTCCGTGCTTCGACTTTTGGAGTGGCCCGGACACCATTGTTTTCATCGAAATTCACGGCAAGTTGAACGGGCGCTAAAATTTCACGCTGCACTTGCATAGGTTGAAACAAATTTATCACAGAAAACCAAATGGGCATGTATAGGGCATATATCCCCTTCCAGGACAACCACTGGGACACCCGGACCAAAAGGAAAACGATATAGCGAAGTTCGGTATTTCGGCTATCGGGTAGGTAGATGTGAGGTAGGTTAAATTTATACATCAAAACAAATATTCAACCACACAGATCAAGCAATGCACCCGTAAACCTTGAAAGTACTGCTATGTCCCAACACCACTCATGAGCCGAAATGCTATATGAATATCAAGGATGTCACCTTTTCTTGATGGACTGCTCTGCTCTTACCATGCGCTAAGAGCAACTGTGCTGACAAACACTAACATGACCAGAAACTAGATGTTAGCTTCGTAGGATGTACTTCAAATGCCTCCGTGGGATCTCAGTGTATTTGACATGATCCAAGGTGATGACTTTGGACTGTCATGGCGCGATGACACGGCACCCACCGGCCGGCCGTCCGTCAAGGTGAGAACGGAAGCTGACTTGACATGCCACACCCCGCGACAGCCGCAGCCGAGGTGCGAGTGCTAACGTCGGCGTCGACAGGTGCCGGCCGACCGACCGGGATCTGTTCGGAGCCCGGATCTCACGATACCTAGGGCAGCCGTGGTTAGGCTGCTGAACGCATTCGAAAGGAGGGTCCAAAGTGGACTTTGTTACAAGTTCTCAATCACGCGATCAATCAGTACCCCGGTGGACATCTCGTGCGCTATGTTGCTCATGAATAGCACATTGTCGCATCACGGATGAGCACTTTCGTCCCACACGGCCTCAGCAACTCTACAGATCACACAGTGCCGCTCCCGATAGCCACATCGTCTTCTCTATGCCACACAGGGGCTTACTTCCATCCGTCTGCTCAACAAGCTTTCAATGACAGCGATAATGACTGCAGTGATATTCGCAGTGATAATGGCTGTGGTGATAATCGCAGTGATAATGGCTGTGGTGCGTGAGTCGTCCGCACTTGGGCTTTAGTCACAGAGCGCCATTAGGGCGCCATTGGAGCGCCGACTCAAGAGGCCGATATGGTAATTCTCAGGAGGAAATGACCACTACTCGGTGTCACTGGGCATTGCTGTGGTTATCTCTACGAAGACGACGCTCCCCAAGGAAGCCCACGGCATATCTCAACCGACCACCTGGATTGCCATTTTCACTAAGCCTCTCGTGACACCTTCCGGATGACACACCTAGGTTGGTCAATTTGGGAGTGGCAGCATTTTGAGAAGGAAGTCTGATATTATCGTGTTCGATAGCAGCGTGCGATGAGCTATCTTGCTGTCTGAACTACTTTCTCTCAGTGCTCGCAAAATGAAAACGCCTATGATCCTTCAGTACCTTGACAAGAAGGGTCTAAGTATTCAGTTGGCAAAATCTTTAGGTAATTACTGAACAGGTCTATAGCCTCGCGGTATTATTTCTTGCCCGGCTCGAGAAGTCCTCACATCTGCAAACTTTGGAAGGAAAACACACGGCTCTCCAAAAAAAGTTTGGCGATGTAAGCGTGTGCTGAAAAACAAAACATGCTTCAGACGAGTCCACAAAAACATACAAAAAGTGGCGAGGTCCTACCACTGAATAGGCACGGAAGTCCATGAAATGAACCGGCGTGCCGCATATATATTTCAAATGCAAAAGTTAGCTAGAGTTGCTCCACTAAAAATGCCATACTGTTTCCCGAAACCATCGTAAACGCAGCTATTAGAACAGTATGATCGCATTTGAAATACAGCTTAAGCTTCGCGTTCGCAAATACAGCTTCAGGCCCTTGGTATTGCAGATAGCATCTTAAAATGGATAGAGGTGTGGCTTTTAGATAGACAGCAAAGAGTGATGCTAAATGGTACAGCCATCATGGAAAATGTTCTTAGTGGAGTCCCCCAGGGGTCAGTACTGGGGACACTACTATTCATTATATTTGTAAATAACATTGAAAGTGGCCTAAGCAGTAAAGTTTTGAAATTTGCGGATGATTTGAAGGTCCTTAGGGCAATAATAGGTCAAGATGAGCATATCTCGCTGCAGAAAGACTTAGACGAACTTGTGAAGTGGTCCGAAGAATGGCAAATGAAATTTAATTTTGATAAGTTAAAAATCATGCATGTAGGTAAGCAGCATATGAAGGCTCCATACTTCATGGGAGACCAAGTGATATTAGTGAATCAACAGAAGTATTTAGGTGTTATTCTAAACACAAAATTGGGGGCATCAGAACAGACCAAGGAAGCCAGGAAGAAGGCACTGAGAATGCTCGGGGCAATAAATAGGAATGTATCATACAGAAGTGAGGAAGTCATCAGGAAGCTTTACTGTGCATATGTCAGGCCACATTTGGAATACAGCACCCAAGCTTGGTCTCCTAGCTATGAAAAAGACTGTTGGCTTTTAGAGAGAGTACAAAAGAGGGCTACACAAATGGTTAATGGTATAAGCAACCTGGCATATGAGGAAAAATTGAAGAAATTGAATATGTTTTCACTTAGATATAGAAGGCTGAGAGGAGATCTCATCGAAGTCTTTAAATTTGTCCATGGTCTGGAGAGGGGATATCTTGGGGAAATGTTTGAATTGAACAGAAATGATGCAATTAGAGGTCATACATTAAAAATTAAAGTTAACCACAGCAGAACAAGGTTAAGGCAGACTTTCTTCACCAACAGGGTAGTAGAACACTGGAACCAGCTGCCAGAAAAGAGAGTCAGTAGCAGCACATTGAACATCCTTAAAACAGCATAGACAATCATTATAAGACTAGAGGGCTTGCTTTTCAGTATTACAGGGAGGGCTGATTGACAGATTTGGTGGGCAACTGGTTCGGTGTACAGAGTACAACCAAGAAGGGCCCTTGTGGCTCATAGTTGCACTAACCTTTTATGTCTTTATGTCTTTATTTATAAATTATCATAATACTTGGCAGTAGGTTGGTAGACTCCATGAACTACCTTGCGCCTGTTTGCAGCTACATTACACCTTGACCACCAATTTAGTACCTTTTTGTTGAAACACGCTTGCAATATTACTGCCGTTTATCAGTGCGTCGCCCAGCCATTTTCAAAAACTATGACATAGCTTTACAAAAAGTCGCGGTATCTATGGATCTTCGAACGTGAGCCTTTGCATCAGCGCGCTGACCCTGCGAGGTCAGGGAGTCATGGACGCGGCTGCAAGTCTCTACAGGCGATGCCCTAACGAGGTCTGCCTCTTGACTTAGTGAAGTCGCCCCAGTAAAATATTCGGACTACATTTATTGAAGGGAAACGAGCGTTTATTCTGCTCGCTAACTGGAAAACAGCTCCCACTATCATGAGAAAAAAACAAGAATATTAAAAATGACTACCGACATTGAGGGACAAGGGAAAATCCTTCCTGACAATTTGACACACTTGATGCTGACTTTTAGTGGTCCCTTATCCCCCACTGCCCATGGTCCTTAATGGTCATCTACCCCCTCTGCCCATGGTCTTCAGTGCACCTCTACCTTGCATTGTCCTTGGTCTTTAGTGCACCCCTACCATGCATTGTCCCTGGTCTTTAGTGCACCTCTACCATGCATTGCCCCTGGTCTTTAGTGCACCTCTACCATGCATTGTCCCTTGTCTTTAGTGCACCCTACCATGCATTGTCCCTGGTCTTTAGCGATCCCGTGCCGTCCACTGTGCTGCCCATTTAGATACACACTGCGCAGTTATTACGCACATGATGCTCGAGCTCTCATGAAAACGCAGTACAATCCCTCACTTTCTGTACAATCCCACGATACAGATGCCGTTTTGATATCCCCGGACGACGTAAATGCCTTCCAGATACGTTCAACAAGTCGTCACTTGGTAGAAGAGGGTGCAGAATGTAAGCATTGTTACCACCGTTGCACTGTCACATATTACTGTCGCACGCAAACTTTGAACTTGCATACCTTTGATATATTTTGCAGACAATCACAAGTATGTTATGATAATACAAACTTGTTTGTTCTTACGTCATGGAATAGTCATCTAAATGCCCAATGTTCTTACTTTGCAACCTTGCGCAAAATAACACGCCACTTGGATACTTAAATGTATACTGTGTTGACAGGTATCGTTTTCACGGTGTGATTTGAACAAGTTTGGAGGACTTCAATTAGACACATACAAAGTCAGTTGACTGACTAATTGTTTAGAGATGATCTTAATACTGGTTTATCTGACCTGGCCTATGTGTGTTTACCCGACCATTCCACGACACATAAAGCAATGGATTTGTTCCTTGAAGTGAAGCTTACCTTTGAGGTATGATGTGGGGTATTTTGTGTAATTTTCTCTGAATATTGTGACTGAATTTTTCTGTTTACTTCATAACATGACTATCCCGAGAGGATCACATTCTCGGCCAAATTAGCCAAATTCCCGGCTGAACAAACGGTTCATTCATTCCATATCAAGTCGTGGCATCTCGACGGCGAACCGAGATGCCCGGATTGATTTCTTCCCAGAATTGCCCCTTTTCCACTGGAACAGTAGCCCCTTTCTCATGGACTTGCATGTTTTGAATGCGATAAGAACTGAGAGGCTATCTTTCAAGTCGCTAAACTTCGCCCGGTGTACCCATTGCCCCACAGTAAGTAATGTCAAGTTCAATGAATTAACACAATGAAGCCAGTTCACTTCGGAGATGGATAGGTCCTCAAAACATCCGGCGGCAATCATTCAAGCCAACGGGTCTGAATGTCAAGTTGAATTAACACAGAGTCGAGTGCACTTTGGAGATGGGTGGATCCGTAAAACAGCCAGTGTTAACCATTAACCCCATTGATCTGAATGCCAGTCGTCTTGTGTGGGTTCATATGCATTAAAACGCACCATTGCTTGATGTTCTTCCGCAGCAATTCTAGTTATTGCATTCGACGTTGAGCTATTACATTTGATACAACTCGTTTATGTACATACTTTATAACCGCTTAGCAGCCATTAGGATAGTTTCATTTTAAGCATACTACTCGACTATTTAATGCACCGTGATCTGTCACGTTGAGGGAGGGGTAACCAACTTCCTTGGCAGCTAAGCAGCAATATGAGGCAGAACTTATCTTGCTGAGGGTACCTCAGCAGCCAGCTTCAGCTGTGGCCACAGATCAGTAGCGCTGTGTGTGTGGCCAGATCCTATGGAGGACAGCCTGTGCCCGCCCCCAGTAGCCAGGTGAGCCGCCAGATCAGCAGCTCTGTGTGCGGCCGGTTCGTGTGTGCTGGGGTGGGGTCGTGACGAGACTGCTACTATCAGAGTTGATACGGCGCTGTCGGCCGGCGTGTCGTCGGGCGCAGGTCGGGGTCACACCACCGCCAGTGGTCGCCAACACGGTGCCGGTCACGCAAGCGCGGCACACGGAATCTGGCAGAAGGCGCGGACACGTGCGACGTCAGACACCGGGCAGAAGGCGCGGACACGTGCGACGTCAGACACCGGGCAGAAGGCGCGGACACGTGCGACGTCAGACACCGGGCAGAAGGCGTGGACACGTGCGACGTCAGACACCGGGCAGAAGGCGCGGACACGTGCGACGTCAGACACCGGGCAGAAGGCGCGGACACGTGCGACGTCAGACACCGGGCAGAAGGCGCGGACACGTGCGACGTCAGACACCGGGCAGAAGGCGCGGACACGTGCGACGTCAGACACCGGGCAGAAGGCGCGGACACGTGCGACGTCAGACCCGGGCAGAAGGCGCGGACACGTGCGACGTCAGACCCGGGCAGAAGGCGAGGACACGTGCGACATTTGACACCGGGCCGAAGGTGCGGACACGTGCGACGTCAGACCCGGGCAGAAGGCGAGGACACGTGCGACATTTGACACCGGGCCGAAGGTGCGGACCGCTGTCACCGCGAGAAGAGATCGTCGACACAGCCGCTGACAGCGGCAGAAGTCGCATGCAGCTCTGCGGTACTTGTGGCGCGCAGGACACATCTACAAGGTAAGATGCGAGGCGTTTGGGACCGGTTGCTGACATCGTAACGTGGGCTCACAGGTGCACTGAAGAACTGACTAAACAACGTACATACATTGAGCGTAGGCAATTGCGGAGAACGAAACTATCAGGGGCGAGGAACTATCACGATAGCAGAACACTGGAATACTTTGGCCTTCCTAACTGGTCCTTTTCGTGCTGATCTCCACCGCCGATTGACTACGGGTTTACGGCGCATATTGCTGTTAGTGAACACAACTCGAGGGCCAGGACCCTCCGATCCAGGATCTACACTAGAAAATATGCCTCCTACGCAAGGCAAAAACAAATAATGCATACGCCACTCGTCCCAGCACACATGCCAGCTCCAGCTTTCTCACAGTGTTGTGAGTGTAAAGCACGGTTGTAGAATTAGACATGCAGTAATATCTCTATGACTCCAAGTCTAATGCCATAGCTATTCTTCTACATTGATAACCTGTACATTGATTGTCATTTACCCTGCACAGTGCCCACAGCAGCACAAACTACTTGACACCAGCATAGCGCTGCTCCTGGATGTTTGCTATTGCTGGCGTGAAAACTTTTAATTAGAGACCGCAGGCACTGGGGACTTTTACTACACAACATCTAGGCATTGTTCTGGAAGCTGATTATCAAGAGCCATAATTCCTCCTCTCAGCAAGAATGATAAAAATATTCCGGAAAACAGCATATTCTGGACGGCAATCATCAACGCCACAGGCGTGTTTGCCAACCCTGTGCCTGTAAGTGCCCCCTAATTCGCACCATTCCACCCACAACCCAGGTGCAAGAGCGGGATGGCTTCCACATTTGCAACTGATACATCGCGGATCGGCGCAGCGGTGGGTCGATACTGACATATGAGTCACGAACTGCAGCGATACGTCATGCCATGCAGCATTCGGCACTCCAAGAGAATCACACTCAGTTGGCGCCAAAGGACCACTCACGGCACATAATGTTCACAGGCACGGAACGCATGCTAACACATTAATATCATCTTGAAATAGATTCTGCCCATGGAGCAAATCACGTAGGCTCATCCCGGCCCGCCGACGGCAGAGCCACGTCTGAGCAGCCAGATCGCATTCACCAGTCTCAGAGACTGTTATCGGTGGAGACGACTAAAAGGCCTCCCGCAGGCACTGCGTTCGCGGCGATGGGTCTCACACACAAACCTGTTGAACCATCGGCCGGCTGAGAAACAACATTAAGAATACTGTGCAGCAAGGACGAGCAAACCAATGTATCCTACACCAAACCTGTCGCCGGTGCACATGAGGCCACCCATTCCACCAGAAAGCACTCGTCGGCGTGATTCGCTACCTCGCCGGATGCATCGGACAGTTCTGCCCCCACACCCCACCCCACCCACTCCTCTTGACGGGACCGGTCGACAATAGCTGACAGCTGACAATAGCTCACCGGCTAACGGCAATAGCTGCGACTATTGCACCAGTTTGTGCTGGCGGGTCGATTTAATTAACTCTGCCCGCAGAGTTATATGAATGTCAATCAAACCTCACGGATCATAATTCGAGTAGTCCACGATAAAAATAACCATTGCTGTGCTATACAGTTGCGAACTCCAATGGATGAGCTGAGAGATGGCGGGATCCTGAGCACGGTGAAGAGGGACTGCAATATAGCGGAAGGAGCCGGCTACCATGGCCAGAGACGCTGAACTGCCAGACCTTGTACCGTCGCAGGCCCAAGTCACCACAGGGACTGGAGTTAACCTCTCGTTCCGCCGCTGGGACAGGTCACCATGGGGACCGGTGCTGACCTGTACTGCCGCAGGGACAGGTCACCATGGGGACCGGTGCTGACCTGTACTGCCGCAGGGACAGGCTACCATTGGGACCGGAGCTGACCTGTACTGCCGCAGGGACAGGTCACCATGGGGACCGATGCTGACCTGTACTGCCGCAGGGACAGGTCACCATGGGGACCGATGCTGACCTGTACTGCCGCAGGGACAGGTCACCACGGGTATTGGAGTTGACTTCTCGTTGCCGCAGGGACAGGTCACCATGGTGACTGGAGCTAACTTCGGCACCGCCGCAGGTTCAGCTCACCATGGGGTCCGGGTGCAGTCGGTGCGGAGCCCAGTCGCCCAGCTCGTGCAACACGTCGGTGCAGCGAAGGGGCGCCGTCGCGCTCGACAACAACGCCGACGGCAACGACGGTTTGTCGACGGACCCCAGCTGGCGGCGGGAGCAGGAGGACGCGCTGAGCCGGCTACGGGAGGAGTTCCAGAAGAGGCCGACCGTGTTCCTCATCAGTCAGATCTTGCTCACCGTACAGTTCTTCAAGAACTTCGACAGGTTAGCCGGCAAGTTCAGTACGCTCGTGTCGTGTGTGTGTGTATGTGTAGCCATGACTGCGACGCAACGTGCTGCGAGTGATAGTGCAATAGTGTATGGTGTGAATGTCATGCGATGTCCGTGGTGTCGTGTCCCTCGATGACGTATGACCACGTGTAACGTCACAGATTACCTGAGGAGGGATATTTCCATAAAGGGTCCCATCTTGTTGAGATCCGCAGATTACCATTTAAATCGACGAATTCGGTTGGTTTCGAGTTAGATAGGCATCACCCCGATCGTTCCTCTACCCCGGCATATGGTGTGGGGTTCGGCATTGCAGCAAATACCGAGTTAGGGTATCTGCCATGGCTTTTGTCATCTTAAACACAAAAAAATAATGAAAAATGATACGAAACCAACCCATGGAAGCACTTCTGATGAGACCAACCCATCGACACCTGCATAACATGACGCCACTAGATGCCATGAATTCCCGATGACGAGCGAATTGGGGGTCATAAAAGTGACGACCCAAGGATAAGAGCACGGGCAGATAATATCGGGGGCAGCTTCAGACCGGCCACCTGTCGCACCGCCGGGCCACGCAATGTGTACTGCAACTGGTGAACACCGTCCGATAGCCAGGAGGTGAGGGACTGAGTCACCGCCGGCACACTGCAGCTCTCACCACCCAACCTTGAAAGCCGGCGTCGGGCTCAGCTGATGCAGACGACACACCATCCCCGGGTATCTACTACGGAGATCATGTCGAAGTCACGGTCTGTCAATGACTGGTGACGCCAACGACTGGTGATACCATTCAGTGTCTCTCTATTAGAATGGAGGGAAGGACGGAATTCACCAACTGAAATGCATTTGCCGCACTTTCAATTGTATAATTCGTCATTGAATGTCAATGCGCAGCTGAGTTTGTCGCCGTCCTAGCTCCTGTAGGCCTTCCTCGAAGGTGCTAAACGAAGGTCGACCGCCCGCGGAAACGACTGTGGTGCACGCGCTATACTCTTGCAACAATGCAAAAGTATAGCATGCAAAATCTGTTAATGCTACTGTAACAATGTAGCAGTGTGGATGACAAATATGTCAGTCAAAGCAGGTTCGGTCATGCTAACAATGAGCATGTGCAGCATGTGTGACAGGGGCGGCAGATCCAGCGCAGAACCTCTTTCTGGACACATTGACGCGATGCTCTGGCCGGCTCTTGAGTGAGGACGAAACGATCAGAGGCGCAGCCAGGGGGGGGTTCAGGTCCGTCCTCCCGCTAATCAACCAAAATCACATTATATGAAACAGGACATTTTGAGATTATCACCGGACAAAACAGAAAATTGTCCGCGAGCTTCGAGCGTCAAACGTGTTCTCTAGTTCATAACTACTTCTTTTTTCGTCGGGGCTTCCTTACAAAAATCCTGGCTGCGACGCTGGCGATGATCATTATCGAGCCAGCACTTTGTCGCGTCAGCACGTGGCTCCAGTGGTCACAGGTGAAAAAAGTGTCCAGCCTGTCACTTACAGAATATTAAACACCACCAGGCTGTCACATGTCGGTAGTTCATGTTAAGACCGTATGCATGTGTGAGAGCGCAAAAAATCGACCATGCTGCTGAAATGGAACAAAGACGAACGCTTTAGTTCATATATGATCTCCAATTTGTTCAATTATATACGACCTTCAATTATTAATTAATATGTCCAATTACAACACACACTATAAGCTAATCTTGCTTCTATAGTGCGTTTCCATCAATATCCATCTGTGGTGCGTATTATTGTGGTTTAATGTACTCACAATATGTTGTGCACACATTTTACCTAGCAAAGCAAAACCACAGGCTAACCTAGCTTTTATTGTGAAAATATGCTGAATGTATGTCAGACAAAAATATTATAAAACAAAGATCAGACCAGGTTAGATATTTTAACACTTTTATTATTGAACACACAAATTGTGCCTATATTGAAGAAACAAGTTAAAAGGAGGTATGGTAAACCAGGCCAGACTATTTTAGATATTGAACAACAAAAGTATGTTATTTTGCTTTCTAACTAAAAATAAGCATTTCTGAGGGGAATAAATGGCCACATCATCCTAATCATGCGAATACACATGGTATTACAATATGCTCTTCTCCAAATCGAATGACTCATTGAAAATGAAATTCATCAATACAAATTGAATTCCCTTGTACAATAAGGAAGTCAATATAGCACCAATATCAAGGGCAGAGTGTCATAAGTCATATTTTGCATTAGTTTCAAGTAATTTACTTTTGTAAACCTCTTGGTCAATGCAGCAAGTTCTGCTTATGGCAAAACATGGGCCCTGACACAAATCAATATAACCCGTGAAAGTGACCAGATGAAATTATTCAAATAAAGGCTCATATTCGAAGAACCAAAACATTTGTTGTCATGATATGGATGACAGAAGTCTGCAGTGTGGGAAAATGGCTGAAATAATATGTTAGACTGAGAAACGAGAAAAGTTTCACTTCAGTCAGGCATGACCAAGGTTGGGTTTATGTCTTGGAATTCTGGAATTGGAGAGGAAAGTAATGTCGCATTACAGGTTGGCATAGAGCAGGAGACTTTGAGGACTTTTCTTCTAATCTTAATTAGGGATGCACCGGATAGACTATCCGGCCGGGTATCCGGCCGGATATCACGAATTTTCAACTATTCGTTATCCGGCCGGATATTCTTGCTATCCGGCCGGATACCGGATATTTTCCATTGCTTGCAACGATTTCCAGTTAGTATTCAGCACCAGTAAGTTAGTATTCGGAACGTCCTGCACCGGAAGTCGCGGTTGCAGGCCTTCAGCTCGCTGGAGCTCCTTGAGGGTAGTGCAGGCCACTGACGAGTGGCTAAAGTGAGTCACCAGCCTCCGACACTTGGTCAGGAGCGCGTTCACAGCCGGCTGCGACCGGATGGCGTCGCTAACCACCAACTGAAGACGGTGGATAGTGCAGTGGACGGCCGGAATATCGGCCAGCTCGCAACCCAGAGTCATGTTGGAGGGCCCGTCACGGATCAGTAGATGCCGCCGACTTCTGACTAGGTTCCACTCGTCCCACAACGTCGTCAGCATCTCCGAGATGTTGATGCTACTGTGTGATGCCGGAAAGTGGGCCGCTTTCAGGACGACGTCTCGACGCTGGGGGAGCGATGTTGCATGGTGTTTGTCGTCGACCGGGTTGGGGGTGAGCCGGCCCGGCGGATGGTGTTTTTATTGTTGGCTGTTGTTGATAATTGTTGGTGTGGTATTTGTCGTGTCCACGGGGACGGTGGGAGCGGTGTTGGCCTGTCTGTAATGCGGCAAAAATTTCCGTTTCCCGCCGTTTGGGGGGGGGCGAAAACGTGGTTTTCCTCGCACCATCTTCGTTTGGGGGAAAAATGGGCATTTTGCCCCCCTGGATCCGCCAGTTTGAGATAAAGCATGTCATTGGTTGCTTGCTTAATGAAGAGGGGTTTTGGATGGCCTGAAATCACCTGCATTTTTAATGCATACACTTGAAGAAAGTGGAATGGTGGGAACCTAAAAGTTCAGTATCCGGCCGGATTATCCGGGCCGGATATTACTCACGATCTGGCCGGATATACTATTCGGCCGGATATCAGAATTCACTATCCGGTGCATTCCTAATCTTAATCCTGGATTATGAGAAGAAAACTGCGTTGCATTCCAAGTTGGAGAATGATGTGATTTATTGAGCATAAAAAAAACAATTTTCGCACTTTTCACGGTCATCCTCCGTGTTTAATGTTCCCATGATCATAACCAAACATCAAGGAGATCGCAGTCATTGTCAGACTCAATTCCTCTTTTGGACAAATGGAGTGGAAGACTTTTGGAGATAAAATAATATTTTTTCGCGGCCAACATCAAAGACATGACCATGTTTGCAATACTTGTCATAACGCTCGTCTCTCAAAGACGAAACGCCACCTACGCAAACATACACAAGTTCAGCTTCAACAGCGCCTCGGTACTTATTAGGTAGATACGTGCACACTGAAACCAGCTTTGAAAACAAACTGCGCCGGAAAACGGAACTGTTGCGTCGGATTCAGTCTCTGGGGGGTGACAGGATACTGTTCCGACCGTCCGCCGCTTGAGATTGCCAAAAGTGACGCCTGGTAACGGTTGCGAGCATCGGCGATTGCAACAAAAGTATTGGTGATGGATAAATCCGAAGGACTTGTGATCATCACAAAGAGTGGGGCTATTCGCACGTACAACTTTCTCCACGAATTGTCATTCAACAGTGGTGTAGAGACAGTGGAAATCGGAGCCTTTTTCACAGACTGAAACAGCCCGTGTCACGATGACTGCGTCCGCACACTCTACAGCCACTGATCGTAAATTTGAAAATTATAGTCGGCACATGGGGCCATGATGTGAAGGTGACGGGAAGTCGCTAAGTTTAACCGTTTCCGAGAACCAGACCAAATCGTGAAAACGCACAAAAACGTCGCTTCCGCTTTTCACACCCCCCTCGCGTGCGCATGGCGCGTGACTCGGAAACGGTTGCCACGACGATGTTGACAATTGTCGTGGCAATACTGAGGTGTTGGTTTGGTGTCAATCGGTCCATTGTTTGTCGAGATATTGCGGTTTGAATCGGGTCGATGGGAGCGCTAAAATTCGTGATTTTCCGAACGCAAAATCTCAGTTTTACATGGTATTCATATGGGCGACCGGTCATTCACCGGACACCCGTTCTCTCAAGACCTCGGTGACGTGCTCGGGCAACACGTTGCCCCGACCGCAACGAAATTGCGTCAAACGGATAGCCAACATTTGGAGCTTTCTCGTGATGTCAGCCGTATCTCGTTACCTGTGATATGAGTCGTACCACACGCCATAAACTGCGCTGGAAAACGGAACTGTTGCGTCGGGTTCAATCTCTGGACGGCGACGGGACAGCTCGTAGGTGACAGGCTTACCACGGCAATGTTAAAACCTATGGACTTTCCCACGAATGGTAGTTTTTTTCAGGCCCACCCCCTGTCCCCTCAATCATAGCTACTAAATTGTTTCTGTATGCTTCTGATACATGCACTGAAACAAGATGAGTACGTATATGTCTGTATGGTTAGAAAATACAAATTGACTGGGTATGTTAAGAGGAAAAGCGGCCTGATGATAAATACAATCCATACGCAATGATCATACGGTACCGTAGGTTGTCACCGCAACCGGAGATATTTTTCATATATCTGTCACCCACGCTCGTGGCCGAGTAGCCTGTTTTTTTTTACCTCTGCCAGTGGTGCCCAAATGCGCCGCGTTCGTCCGTGACAACTGTAAGCTGTCGGAAACGCAGTCAGAGCGACACAAGTCGACCTGCGGCACGATTTTGACGTAGACCAATGCACCAGGCTGCCCCGTCTCGCACGCGGAGCCGTTGGAGACTTCGGTGCTCTTTGTTTCCTGTGAAACTCGCGTGCATCACCTGTCGGGAGACGGACGAACTGCATGCATCGGGTACTAATCAGCTGGAGAGATGAACCGTCAGGCATCACAATACACACCTACCACATGTCATATACCATATAGCGTTTACCATATGCAATATTCACCTTCTTGGGTACCAATAGGCTGGTGAGATGACCCATCAGGCGCCACCCTATGCACCTATCACATTCCATATACTATATAGCGTTTACCACATACCACATGCACCTTCTTCGATCGACTGACCGCCGCCGTATTACCATTCAGGCCATCTCCGCTTCAAGGGTCTTAAGGTGCCTGATCGTTAGTGGACCCGCGGGGTACGCTGCTGCTGGCCCTTCGTCCATACCTTGCGAGGGAGATCTGAACTATGGACACGCCATAGGGATGCATGGGTTTCGGGTTTGGTGGTTGGTGGTGGTTATTGGCTTTACCACACGTCGACCTTTGAGCCATGTAGCCTCGCCAATCTCTTACACTGACTGGTCGTGGGTGAAGAGGAGCGACACGTGAGACTCGCACTCACAATCTTTTGATTGTGAGATGGGCAGCTTACCCCCAGATTACTTGTCCCCTTTCAAAGGTAAACATTTTCTTATATTTCCTCAGTTTTAGTATAAGACGCGCGGGCGATACAGTTCGACGCACATATGCCGGAAATGACCCGCCTTCTAACCTCGCTCGCTCCTAACGGCGAGGTACAGCCGATGGGAAATACAACTTATTGACATTGTGTTTTGGAATTGTGCAGTGTTATCGGAGAGCCTTCCAGGTGTTAATCTAGCCCGCACACGGCCATCTTGCCACCTTCCACAGTACAGGGGGAGGGGGTCGTTGCTACCCCTTCCCTAGTGCTTCCAAATGGTGGGTGTTGGTCACTGGTGTTTCCAAACTGGTCCTTGACGGTTCAAAACAACACAACAAAAACCAACGTTTTGCACATGGAATTTGTCGAGATTCATGTTCTCCGCATTCACATATTTCAGGTTCTTGGTAGAGCCTTAGCCGGAAGAGGTCAGCTAAACTCCACGGTGCCAGCGAAGGGAATGGGTCAATTTGATGCCCCTCGGGTTTGCCTGAAACAACTCCTGAACCGCTCAGGGTAACAACTCCTGAACTTCGAAGCTTGACGTACTTTCCAAAAAATCGACGAGCGAACAATGCATGAGTTCTAGTCTACCACGATCCCAGAACCAGGGCAGGTCAAAACCAGGTCATGGTCTCTTCTCAATGCTGGTTTTAGAAACACAATGTGACATCACTATGAACAAACTGGAAACATATACAGCAAAAGTGGAATCAGTGCATGGACAAATGTTCAAGTGAATATGCAAAAATGCTCCACACTGACCTCAACTGAGGTGATCGTCACTACATGAAGCATACGTATAAAATCGAAACATGTCCTTTTGGCCATGGCTTTGTGGCATTGTGTAGTAGTTTACACGCAACATTACGTTTCAGGGATAAACTTCGTATTTATCAACTGAAGCAAGAAAAAGAAGATGAGCTTAATAAAGTACTGCAAAAGGAAAAGAAATCGGCAATTTACCTGGGCTCACCCTATGAGGTAGGTTCGGAACAGAATTAAATGAAAGCCACCATTAATTTTGGCTAACACTGTGAGGTACATTCTGGGGGGATAAAAATAAATCCGCCAGTTACCTGGGCACACCCTACGACGTCTCGGCGTCGAAGTATGAACCGATGGTGTCTGCGCGAGCTTACACTAACGACATGGGCGTATGACGTGGTCTCTGTTCCTGTATCAGGGACAACTTCCATCCTATGGTTTCTGTCCATTGTTTTCGATAGCGGGCTTTTGCCGCCCAAGACAGAGGCCTTACATGACAACATCGGCTTGGCCGTTGCAGATGATGGGGGAAGTGATGGAGTACTCGCGGTCCGAGAACGACCAGGCCTGCCTTGGCCACGACCTGGAATACTTGATAATGCACGACAACATTTCCGTCAAAACGAAATTCGACTCCGACAATGACAACGCAAGCGATTATCAATTCACCATGGAGAGAAGCAAGAATAAAGGTGAGACTGGAGGATTCACGGACTGCCACTATCGACCTTGACGAAACTTTGGCCATCTCCAGGCCACGTTTACATCTGTCATGTTCAACAATGAAAGGTAGCGCCGATTCGCATGGCGCACATCAAGAGAAGTTTGAAAAATAACATTAGTGGGCCAAACACATGGAGGAAATAAGTGCCGCCAATTTGGATGGCGAGGCCAAGGCAAGGCTAATGGGGCCCAGGCTCCACCGGAAGCACAGATAGCTCCACCCCTGACAGCACATATATACTCCTTTTGCACCAATTATCACACCTACAGCGCGTCAAGTGTCGCAACTTCAAACACCCAGAGTTCCCTCTCGAGTCACACCGAACACAGTCAGATGGAATAGAAACATAAACATTGTGGGGAGATCCTGAAGCTCAGATTAATTCCTTGCTCTTGTCAGAACACACAAAATATGAGACCGTTCATGTATGTGCTTTTCTTTGTTCTGTTTTCGGTGCCGTACAGGGTTACCTCGAAACTATTCGCACAGAAAGCATCATCATCATCATCGTCAAAGCATCATCAAAGCATCAAAGCGTCAGCATCATCATCACCATCATCTGATAACAAAGGGGTGGTAACCAGTCCCTTAGCTAGAAATGGACATTCACCCATGGCTGTCGGGTAGGCTTCACCCCACCGTGCGTGGATATTTGTGTTTACAGCGGGCAGATCACCACTGTTTGAATAATCATACAACATCTTTGGAAACTTAGCATTCACTACGGCGACATGTGCAAAAACGCTGTCTTCAGAGGAATATTTAAAAACAAAATAATTACCTGAAATTATGGACGACTTTGGAAACCTTTGAATTGCTTCACGTTACACCTAAATGGTGTTAGATGATGTGTGACACGGCATGGTGTTTGCATGAAGTGAAACGGCATAGCATTTGGTATTAGATGGTCTCGGTTCGAACATGGCATTGGCATATAATTGTCATGCAGGCCGTTCATCGACAAACCCCCGCCGGCACCATTGACACCCTCAAAGGACGGCCTCTGGCCATTGCCGACATTCCAGGGTTCGTGCGACTCCGTCAGACAGGGTCGCCACGAGATGTCAGCACGAGACGCTGTGACCCGGCGGAGAGTGAGCGGCCAGCGGCGGCTGAGTTGGTGCTGCGTCGCCAGCAGGTGGTGCAGCCGGCCGGGCCGACTCACCACACCGCACCAAACACCACACAGCCGGCCGGGCAGACTCACCACACCGCACCAAACACCACACATCCGCACGTCAGCGGCGCGGCCCCGGGGCACGCTCCATCCAGCCAGGCCGCCAAACGCCTGTCCAGCGGCCGCGGGACTCCCGACAGTAAGTCCGCAGAGAGGAGCATCACCGACGGCCGACTCTCCAACGACAACTCCAACGACAACTCCAACGGCAACTCCAACGGCAACTCCAACGGCAACTCCAACGGCAACTCCAACGGCAACTCCAACGGCGACTCCAACGGCGACTCCAACGGCAACTCCAAAGGCGACTCCAAAGGCGACTCCAAAGGCGACTCCAAAGGCGACTCCAAAGGCGACTCCAAAGGCGACTCGCCGGACGGACGCGAGACGTCGAGCAGACTAGACAACGACGAGGAGGAAAGGGTGAGCGTGACGATGGCTCCAGGTATGGGCCGCTGCAGCATGTAGGCCTCGATCGCGCACTATAGAGCTGCGAGGACACCGCTCGCCCGCATACCCAATTGGATGCTCATAATGAAGCGTTGCTTAGTATTTACAACTACAGTACGAGTGCATAGTGCGAGTATGGTAATGGGCGAGGGTGATACGACAACGGCACACATTTACAACGTGCTCCGTTCTGCTTCAGGAGCGAAGGTTGCACATCACCAACTCAAGCAGCGGGAAAGGACGACAATTTCTGGATCGTCTCAGGAGGAAAGTGAAGGGCGACCAGAATGCGACGATCGACCTCAGCGACGAGGAGCCGGCAGAGGCAGACGGCAGCACAAATGATTCGGCAGCCCCCACTGTCGACAGGCGGCCCAAGGAAGACACACACTCTGCACGCGGTCCCGCAGGCGCCGGCGCCGCACACAAGCCGGACCATGACGCGAGGCAGGCGCCGACTGTACCATCCGCAGGGCACACTGCAATAGCCCAGTCATTCCCGGCCCATCCATTCTTTGGCGGCTACATGGTTCCCGGGCACTTTGGTTTTCCCGGTTACTCGGCAATGCCGACTGATCCGGCCATCACGCCGTCCAGCCAGGGTAGCCAGAGCAGCCAGAGCACGCCGCTGACCTCCGTCAGCACTCAAGCTTCAGGAGTAGCTTTCACGGGCTCATACCAGGAACGTCCCTACGCCGAGTCCGCCGGCGTCTACCCTCAATACCTTGTTGACCGCGGGGTACCTCAGTTCTTCCCTTCTGCGATGTACCCGTTTACACCAGGCATGTACAACTCGTTGCCGCCGCAGGCGGTCGGTTGGCCAGCCGCACCACCCTTCCCTGCCGCTACAGCTCCATACAGCTATCCCTACATCTTCGCGCCCGGCACTGTCAACGAAGGCGTGCCAGGACTTCCCGGCTACGGCGCTGCGCCGCAGCTCACGGGCGGGTCGGCGCAGCGCGACCCACTGCCGACCGCGCCGGCCGCAGCAAAGCCCGGCAGCGCCGGCCAGCTCGGCCGCATTGACGAGGGGAAGTCAACGGCCGGCAGTGGCCGCCTGCTGCGCCCGCCGGCCGGCCGACACGGCCGCCGGCGCGCGCGCCACACAGACGACGGCGACCTCAGCTCGGGCAGCGGCCGCTTCTCACTGCTCACGGGCCACGAGTCGACCACTACCGACGAGGAGCTCGAAACGCCCGGCCACCTGCCGCGCCACTGCTTCCGGCGCGTCCGCGTGCGCGCCGACGACGATGTCGACGATGACGACGGATGGTCTGAGCCGCGTTTCGAGGTTCACCGCTACCTGTCGGCCGAGATCTTTCTCAATCACTTCGCCGATGGCTTCGACCGGCTGACGCGACTGCTGGGGCAGGATGCGTGGCTGTGTCATGGCGGCTATAGCTTCCCGCGCGGTGCGAGCATCACCTGTCGGCACAGACTGCCTGGCAGCGGTCTGCTCACCACGGTGCGCGTGCTGCCCACGCTGCAGGTAGCCAGCTGGCCGATCCACATGGTGCTCGAGTGGGGCATGCGGAAGCGACCGCAGAGGGTCGATGAGCAGCAGCGCATGCGCTACGTGTGGCCGCCTCAACGCGTCATCAACTTCATCCTGCAGGAGGCCGGCTGCAACCTGGTGCCCCAAGGCAGCCCGGGCGGTGACGGCAAGGGTCTCGAATGGGAGCTGGGCTTCCAGCAGGCCGAGATGAAGCTGATCAGCTCGCTTGATCTGGCGCATGTGCAATGCTGGGCGGTGGCCAAGCTGTTCTTCGCTCACTTTTTGGCCGAGTTCGGCTGCGTGCAGGAGCGCCACGTGAGGCATATCATGTTCTGGCAGTTCGAGAGGAACTTCCGCGACTGGCGCATTGAGTCGCTCGGCCTCAACATCTTCGAGTTCCTGATGCAGCTGATGAGACACGTGCGCGATCGACACTTGCCTCACTACTTCATCGCTAAGCGTAACCTCTTGGAGGCCACATCAGTGCAGGACACGGTCAGAGCACAGGAGAAGATCCAGCGAGTGATGGAGAACCTGCTCCCCAACATCATAATCCTGATGAGTAGGCTCAAGGTTCGCAACGACGCCTTCCCGGCGTTCAACTGGGAGAGTTTGTTCGAGAATCTGAGACTCACCCAGACGGGCATGATGAAGAAAGTGATCCCCGAGCTGAACCTCAGAGTCGGCGACAGTGATGCCGTGAGTGTTTCGCCAGTCTTGACAACCGGGTGTTGCATACTTGCGGTGAAAATAACCTACATTGTCGATATTATCAACTGGGAACCTATACGACAATGTGTCAAATAATATCAAAGCTCAAATTATATCATGTTTACGTTATTTAGCTTTTTCAGTGCTAGGAGTAGCCATTCATCACAGAGCAGCACGAATACTGCAAATGTATCCAGTATCAAAACATGCAAAATATGCTTTATCTTTGTCTGGTGGTGGTAGCTTCGAGTTCAAGTGCACGCAGCTTGCGACGGCCTCCTTGTGTTAGCTTGTGTCTGATTACTTTGTTACAGCCGTCTCAGTTGCATGGTCTGCGTGAGTCTAGGAATTCGCACCGACGATCTTGCTGGAAGCCTGATTTTGTTATTTCGTGCCGCATAAACACCGGCCTGGTGGCGACCTAATGCCAATGCACAGTTACAGATTCGCGACTCGCTCATCTTCAACCCTCGCCTGTCGTACGGTGACGATGAGAACGACAACATCTGGGAGCTGTCGCAGCGGCAGAGGATCGAGGCGCGTCGCCGGCGCTGGCTCAACCTGAAGCACGTGCAGCCCACGCGGCGCCAGTCGCGACCCGTCGCCGACACTCTGCACAGCGCGCTACCGACGTTCGCCGACGCGGCGGTACATCTGCACACGCTCAGCACCGACTTCCCGACACGCACCGAGCTGGTCCTGAGCCTGTTCATCCGACACTTCTCTGCAATGGCCAACCGCCTGCTGACGCACGACAGCATCGAGACGGCGCTCACCTACATCGACCACAGCCTCAACCTGTGCACGCTGCTGGCCGAGCAGGGCTACACGCCTGACGCCGACCAGCACCGCGTCGAGCTGCTGCAGCTGCAGGCACGCGCCGCGCAGCTCCTGCCGCCGCCCCCAGCAGCAGACATGGCCCACATCGACCCCGACCTGCTGGCGCTGACCGGTGGCAGTGGCGCCGAGCGGAGCCAGCAGAACTGGGCCATGGGCCGCAGCCACGGCTGCCCAGTGCGGCCCAACTACGGCCGCGACTGGCCGACAGGCAGCAGAGCCTCCCAGTCGGAGTCGCCGCAGGCAGACGGGTGGCCGGCCGCCGACCGTCATCCCGGCTTCGGCGGCGACACGCTGACCGGCGGCGTGCGGGTCAACCCGACGTTTGTCGAGGACGAGCCGTCGCCTCAGGGTGCATACGGGCCGCCACAGACAGTCGAGGGCCGCACCGAGCACCGGCCCGCGCCGGACAACTCGACCGCGCCCGATGGGCACCAGCACGGCGACGGCAATGCCAAGGAGGAGGACACAGGCGAGTTGGTACAGTGGGACACAGGCGTGCGGATTAATACGTCACACGTGAGCCATGATTGGCACCAGAATGCGGAGTCGAGACCGGGCGCACCACAGCTCCCAGCAGATGTCACATCTCCGAGCATGTCTTTAACCGGCGTTGTCGAGCCCGCGACCAACGACCTGAATGAGGATACGCATCGGGAGACAGAGCACGGGGAAGAACAACATGAGGACACACAGCTGTGAAGTGTACTTGATGTTTGGAATTCCCACAGGACGGAATTTGGATATCCAGCCACATGTATTACAGATGCAGAGGTTTATATCTGCAAAAAAACTTTGCTCAGAACCTCCTCTAGTCTATGAACCCCTGTGCAGCAATACGCGCCTCAGCTTAGAACGTGTCTACTGCGGGCTAAGATCACGATTGATACCAAACATATGGCTAAGCGAAACGGAGGTCAGATGGTTGCTGAAAAGACGTGCCACGTCAGAAGCTGCGCATTGACCGCTCGTGCAAGTGTTATCTTCTGCAGATCACTCAGCCGTAAGGACTGGAATCAGCGTCGGTTAACAGTAGAGGCGAATAACAGACTCCGAATTAGTTAGATCCGATTCGCAGCGGAGCTCATGGGGCACACATTAAAGCCGGTGGAAGCACTACGTCCGCCGACGGCGCCTGCAGGCTCCTCCTCCTCCCTCCACCACATCGAAGCCGGTGGAGGCACTGCGTCCGCCGACGGCGCCTGCAGGCCAATACTCATCGGTGGCGAACACTGTGATACGCTATCTGTGCTCGTCCGCCAGGGGCCGGCCGCCGGGTCTCGACCAGCGCAGATTGGCGCGTGCAACGGCGCTGTTCTTGAGCCAGTTTAGCCACCAGTTGAGTGGGACATCTATGACAGTCCGCGCCTACTCAGCGGATTACTCGCAGCATATCGTAATGCCTTACCTTTGTGGACTATAGAAGTTGGTGATCGAGCTTCATTTATTTGCGACTTCAGTTCTGCGCTAGTTGATACCTCGTCAGTTGTCACCACGCGTTCACCCATGTTTGCAGTGATGGGCATAATGATATAAGGCAAATACAGCGTGGCTGTGCGATACTGTACATGGCTTGAAGTGCACTGTGGATGACGAAGATGAGTTTCGCTTTAGAGCTCCAGACGGCCACAAATAATGAAAACAAGAACGAGCGTAGCACTCATACAAAATATCCGACCTCTATATAATTTGTGGTTATTAATCACTACATACTTTTGCAGCGTATTTGTGTGCCATCGGACAACTTCGCTCACGTATCAGATTGGATCGTGGTTTTACGACGTACTCAGCAGCTGAGGCCAAATGGCGTCGCCTGCCTCTCACCTTGGCAGGAAGGGCGGGCATTGTGGGGAATCGAACCCCGTACCTCTGACTTGCGTGACGCTCAGCTGAACCACTGAGCTACCGATGCCATACTTCGCTCACGTACATTGGCTGTTTGCCGCCGGGATGATATAAAGACTTCTAAGTTGAACAAAAGCCATCACATATCATACGGTTTGGGATGGCACAAAGCATGCTGCACAACAAATATGAGCCGAATGGACCGGAACTGCGCCGGCAACTCTGTTCTGAAACAGTTGTGTACGGCAACTGTTGGTCACGTGACCAACCATCCTCATACACACTCCAACGGAATGAATACCTTTCCCACGCAAATCCCATATACCAGCCTTTGCTAGTGACACACCGGCTTCACTATGCAAATGTCCGCGATATTTGCGCCGACTTTAGTCTGGGCAATGCTATCGACAATATTATATGCCATCGCTTCTTGCCATGGGATCCATCGGCTCTAGATAAACTCATTGGAGAAGGGGCAGAATCGGGTGAGCGAATATGTACTACCTATCAGATTTTGCGAGAAAAAAAAACATCAAAGGGGTTCGATGACTTCAAGCCTGAGAAGGCATTACCACGAACTTGGCCAATTATAACATACAGGGGTAAGGATCATATTCAGTTGGGAGGGCTCCAGCCTCCCCCCACCCCAACTTGCAGCTCAGCCCACCACCCAACTTGGCAGCCAGTCAACCAACTTTGGCAATCAAGCTCATGAAAAATTCAAGCGATGTTGTATAAAAGTCGGCATGACAGACTACTCGTGTTCAGCCTAGGTAGGTAAGATTGCACATAATTCATAATGAGTGGTAACGATATTATTCCGGTTCTTCTAACTAACTTGACAAATTGAAATAGTACAAGCAATCCTATTTGAAGTTTTCTCAAATCGATAATTACACTGGTCATTTAGCGCTGATTACAATATAGAGTTTGCTATGATGGTTACATGCTGTTTCTTTTCACTGTTTAGAATCCGTTTTCATCGACGAAATTTTGAAGCAATATATATATATATATATATATATATATAAATATCAAAAGCAATAACGAAATTAGGCACAATGCGAGGCGAAAGAAGAAGTTGTTTCGGCACACACTTGATGCCCTACATTCGGTAATAGTTTTTCTATGAACATTTCCTGATTAGTTTGTCCACGGGTAAACTACGTCTATGGAAAACTTGAAAAAGGAACATGCTTATAATAAACGAACACAACATGTTTATAATAAAGGAACATAGCGTTTTGTTTCAAGATGACGAAATGAGGTACCTGAAGTCCATGGAGAAATTTGGATTTGGGGGTAACCTTGGCTGATCGACCCAGGGTCGATCCTCCCAGCCTAAGCTTCTCACGATCCACAAGCATCTCCCCCCCCCCACCCAACTGATCTTGCGATCCTACGCCCCTGACAACATCGGTATCTCTGAAGTTGACATGATATTAATTCCTAGCTTAACCAGCCATTCAATGGGGAGGGGAGGCCTGGCTAAAATGCTTATCTACCCAGCAATGCTTCCCTTCTTCCCTATTTATACCCATGGCAACACTGCATTCCCGAACGTACCGCTCAGAAAATATATAATCTCTGTGTAGCATATAGTCTTTGCCAATGATGTGACGAAATCGAATGCTTAAACAATTGATTGAATGCTGACGCATTCGGCGTAAAACGAGGAGTGTAAAAACAATTATGGAATTTTGAAGAAGGTCGCCCTGCAGATACTGCCCCTGATCAGTCCAGCTTAGTTTCAGTTTGCGTAACATACAAGCAGAGGTGAAAAAAGTACAAACACGACAACGTACGACGGTGGAAATTTACCACTGCAGGCCATTCCTCCGTGGTTGAAACTCGTCCCCGGAAACTAGGAACAAACAAACTGCTGGTTTGATTCGAGCTTCGGCAAAAAAAATATTATTTACGATTTCTCGAAAAAGTAAAACCCGTCGAATTCCTGGAAATAAGATGAATTCCCAAAAATGAATTGCAATTTGCTCCCCATCCATCCCCCCCCCCCCAATACACGCATGAAGTTTTTTTTGCATGTTCTTGTCGTACAAAAATCTTCGGCAGCGACAACTTTCCACCGGAAATGGCCTATGGTGGAAATTGGTGGGAAGGCTTTTGACAGACACACAGACGCTAGAATGTCGAAACTGTGTCAGGTTATAACTGAAGCCACTGAGATTCAAACCCTGCACCACCTGTACAGAAAGGAACCTCCTGAACCGATTACAACAACTTGTCTTGACAGTGTCTACTGGAATGCACTATGCACTGACAAGAGATATAGATGTTATGCACCACAAAAAGTAATGCTCAAAACATAGAAAAGATATCTTTCTTATGAAAAGATATATAATCTTTCCTAACTATGTATGGGTAGGAACCCATACATGCAAGAAAACACATAGCTTAAATGGGGTTTAGGGAAACATTGAGTGTGGTGGTCATGCATCCCCTCTTAACCAAGAGGTTAAGAGGTTAAGAGGGGCTATGACCACAACTCTTAACCACTCTTAAGAGTAGCTCTACTATTTCATTAGGCGCCATGAGCGGACATAATACCGGCGGCGTCTCTGGTGGTGGGTTTCTGAAAGAACATCACCAGGGTGGGCTGGGTCTGATTAATGTTATATTCTAGTTTCTAGACAAGGTGCAGGTGATTTCCAATGGTCAAATGTGAACAACATTGAAACAAGCTCTCTTATGATGTGTAGTTCATTTTATTATGAAATCATTTCACCCTATCACTCACCCTGTCTTCACCCTGTCACAACACTGCCGTTGAAGTGAAATGAAAGCAATTGGTCACCCAACATCTTGTGATAAAAGCGCGTCATACATCTTCTGTGTGATGTGTTGACAATTTCCAATGTTCTTAACGAAACGAAAATCGTGCGTGCTACATTTTTATATCATCTTGAATAACTTCCAGGAAGGTTTAATACACTTTCAACACCAAATATCATCCTAGCCCACCCTGACTATCAGGCACCCTGTATGCAGAGGTGAAAGGTGAAATATCAGGCACCCTTCCCCTGTCACTTTTGCACTCAACTCCAGAATGTGTGTTCCAAACTATCACATCACAAATTAGATGTTGTATATCAGATGTTCCACATTATCGAATAAATAGCCAATTGTCTCAAATAAATGGCATAAAGTCAGCTGCCTTTTGATTCCATGTTCAACTACTTTTATAGATAGCTAACACTGCCATTTTTGCACTCAATTCAAAGATTTGTGTCTGAAATTATCAGAATCTACTTCTTCAAATTGAAAGTGGGATGTTCTACATCAGCGAACTAATTTCAAACGGCCTCAAATCAACTGGCATAAAATCAGCTACCATCTGATGCCATACTCGACTACTTTTATATGTATTTAACCCTGTAATTTTTGCACTGAACTCCACGATTTCTGTCTATGTTTCTACCTGTCGTCTCGAATTTACTATACATTATAGTACTTCTTTTTGTAAATATACTCTACATCAGCGAATCAATTTCCAACGGTCTCAAATAAGCCGCCATAAAATCAGCTGTCTTCCGATGTAGATACTGACCTTCATAAATATCTATCAAGGTTCTGACATGGCTCGATGCAAGTGGCTGGTTAAATCCGGGCCGATCGGTCTACGCACCCCCCCCCCACACCCCCTCGCGCACACACACCACCACTACCCCCGCGCACACACACCACCACCCCCCGCGCACACACACCACCACCCCCCGCGCACACACACCACCACCACCCCCAGCACACACCACTCCAAAGCAATCGTGGGACGGGAGCACCCAGGTCCTCTCTGACTGAAGTAAGGCGAGTCCCAACACTGGACATCCGCCGCATGGGAAGAACAGAACGGGGAAGGGTTTTGCCATTGGCGCGTGAACCCACAGACCAAGCACTAAACGGCCCGAGTGGTTGAGACAGAACCAGAACCCCATGCCGCAGCCGCCAACTTTTTTCGATTATCCAAACTTTTCGTTACACTCCCTCTGCGAGAATTCACAAACAAATTGCTCCATTGCAAATGATGTGCGCATTTATAATCCTCATACTAAATTGCTAAAATAGCGCATCCCACCTGGGCATCCTCTCGCATCAATGAACAACTTTCACAAAATTTCCATATAATTATACTTTGCAAATTATCCCTCTCGCCGTGAGGCTTCATTTTTGCGGTGCCATCCATCGCTCGGTTGTCGACCGTATCGACATGATTATCGGCCATGTCGCATCTTCTGCAACAATAGAATCGTCTGCAACGGCCAATAGTGCATCAGCTGACAGCCATCGAAAGCCGACTTCGAACGCCATCTTTTGTTGCTTTTTCGCCACTTTCTCGGACATTTTCGCACACGTTTCGCATACCACCGAGCAGAGAATAATTCAGCGCTAATTTACAACCATCTGGAACACTTTATCATCATTTTATTCACAATTATAACTCCATTAAGCTCTCGACTGTCACCACATCGCAATCAGCCACACGATTGTCAGCAATGCGCAGCAATTCGCAATTGCCTTCTGCTTCAAACTTTAGCCACGCGGTGTGTCGCGTTTGGTGATCTAATAGTGCTTCGAGGGTGAAATTTTCGCTCTCATGAGGTGATAATGTGACAATGCGATATTTTCCAGTCGACCTCATCTTTTGGAGCATATCAGGTTGGTCGTTGACAGATATTTCCCCCATATAGTCTATTTTGCATGTTAACACTAGTCGTAAGTAATATTGTTCTTATAGCACAAAGTATTCAACATAGCAAACCCAAATTCGCGAAATATATGCACTTGTACATTTGCTACGATATGTACTCATCAGAATTTGAATTATTTCCTTATTTCTCAAAGGAGCAATTTAAAACCGATCTTTTAGTGCTAAGTCAATAGAAAGCAATGTGCCGCGTCCAAGTGATTCATCCATCCATCCAAGTTCATCACAAGTTACATAGATAAATATCATTCTCAAACGCAAATCGACACAATGTCGATAATCCAATCATGTGGGCAATGTTTTATAAATAATTATTGTCATGTATCATTTTCTGAAGCGTCATGCCAAACCTATTTAGCTTATATCTCACAAAGTTACACAGCTATATCGATATAAGTTACTTTTCTCAGCTCAGCTCGTCCACTTACGTCTGTGTAACTTCGGTTGTATGAGGAAATTGTTGCAAATGAAAAATTCGGGAAATCTGGAAAATCCTGTGGACTGCGTCTCCAGAATTCGCTCGATTCGTGTCCGATCTACGCCATCTGGATACCACTGTTCGGTGCCATGAGGGAAAGGAGAAAAAATATTAAAAAAATTATCACTTTTTTCGTACTTAAAATTTAAAGTAAACTTTTAAAATTAAACAAATCACAAAAAAAAATGTTAAAATCCAAGATAGCAGTTCCATACACAATTCATGTGTGCTACTTTGTCAGATTACATTATATTAGAAAATGTTTTTAAAAGTTTCAAAAATATCGATATACTATTAATCAATAATTTTCGACCATCACAATTTTTGTCCTCATTTTTCCCTTCTCTTATCATACCCACGTTAATTGTCTTCCCTTAAAATTTGCGAAAATTTCACACTTTCTCAACATCAAACAATGTTTCATGATTTCGTCATATGCTCGCATCTCAAAAAGTTACGATACGATTTCTTATATTCGTGGTCAGTGGGTGATTCCACGTCTATTGCTTAGATTAATTAGTTCGGGCGAACATGCCTTTAACATGCCTAAAACTAAACTGCTTTGGGAGAAATGCTTTGGATTTATGGATTTTGCTTCCCGGGTGAAAAATGTAAAGCAGATGTAAAATTAGGAGGGATAAAAATTTAGAAAGAACTTTTGATTACAATTTTTAACGCAATTTTCAAATTTAGACACTTATAAAATGCACCCTAAACATTAATATGAATATAACATAAATATTAACATTTGCCTATTTTTTATCAACCTAACCTAAATGTTAAATGACACGTGTTAGCAGAACCATGTTGAAAAATGTCGCAAAAGCTAAGGGAAACATGTTTTGTTTTTCTAATATTTTAACTATGTTGCTTTTTCATTAATAAAAAACATCTTCGAAAAAATTGAAAACCCAACCTAGACTTGATAACACCATCAGATCCGCCAAGACCAGCTGCATCTTTTACTAGAGTATCTTTATAAAATAATATGCACAGATAAAGTATCACAAGCCTAACCGTGCGTCTGAGGATAGATTTGGCCCACTTGATTCTCGATATTTTGCTGTTATCTGGGCGTGGCAGTCGCCGAAATGCCGCTTTTTAACGCACTTCAGATCATGTGAAGTGTACTTTAGGCGTCCTTAAACTGGGTTAGGTTGATATTTTCAGATGGATTGATCTTTTCACTTCAAAGCGCACTTCGCGTCGGTTCAAAACCCTACTTTATGTCCATCTTACAAAACACCCCTGCAAGGATGCAATCTGTCCACTTGGTTCTTGCGAGATTTTGCGAGGACACATTTGACCCACTTGATTAACCTAACCTAACCTAGCTATATTCATGAAGGTCAAGTTATTTCAAGCTGATTAATTAACGTAGTCCTGTGACGTGTCACTTTTAGCTGGAGACACCTTCCGTGCGCCTATATTCCGCGCTTAGACGCCTTCCGTGCGCCTATTTTGAACTAGTCCACCAGCCGAGTGAGATGAGGATCTTCAAATAGTGGCAATAGCCATTACAGCCACCAGTTATCTGCGATTGGTTGACTATTTTGCCATCACTACCAATTGCCGCTCCGGTAGCTCAGTTGGTTAGAGCGCTGGCCTGCACTGGTCTCCCCTGTCCTGGCAACACAGGGTTCGAGTCACTTCGCGCGCTCGCATTTAGGCAGACACAGGCCGGGAGTGTCAACTTCGCGCGCTCGCATTTAGGCAGACACAGGCCGGGAGTGTCAGTTGGCAGCTGGCTCGATAAGGCCGGGGACAAGCTACCGGACGGCCGTGTCGGTGCATTGGCGGCACGTTAAACTTTCGGTCTAAATTTTGCCGTTGAACTGGAGTTCATGGATCGGGAGGTGGGGCCAGGGTTCACGCAACAAGCTCTGCTTAGCAACAGAACCCTGGTTCCTCAAGCCACCCCAAGAACAACTCGGATTAAATTTATTTATTTAATTAAAAAAATACGTGGTTGATTATGTCATACCAGTTGGGTCATAATCGACAACCCGAAACGAGATGAGATTCAGAATATGGCAGAAAACTCACCTAAAAGCTGGCAGCACTGGCAGACACAGGACATCGAACATTGAACGACCTAATGGGACAATGTGCAAATGTGTATTTCCTGAGCACTTTTAAACCTGAAAAACGGAATCTGTGGCAATCCCGATGCATATTTCGATGTGTTCAGCAGCAAATTGTTTCCCGCTGGCATCGCCTCATTTCGTTTCGGTATTATCCCAACCGAGATTTGCATCCTAAACCTAAATTGACAACTGACAGATTTTCACAGAATATGTGAAATGACAACGAGAAGAGAATGATGCCCCCCCCCCACCAAACACCAAAACACCAAACACCAAACACCAAACCAACCAACCAACCTCGATAAGAAAACCGGAAATGCCTGAATAAAAAATTTACAGCCAAAGACCATAATACAAGACTATCTGTCACCATCTGTCCAACCAGCAAAACTATAGCACTAGGTACTCTATAACTAGCACCACCAACCATAGGACCAGCACTCCAAGCTGGTATTATGGTTGGTGTTATTCGATCACCAATACTCCAAGTCCAATCAGCAGCACCATAACACACCGCACAACCAGCGCCACCATAACACTTAGCACTAGATAATCTGCCGATCTACGCCCAAGAATCACGCCCATCTCTGCCGACACCGTACCAACACCAAGAAAACCCAAGAATTATGCCATCCATTGTGTTCTGTGAATGTGTCTTATTTGTGACTAATATTTTTGCTTATTTGTGTTTTGATAATAGGCTACGTATGGTTGTAATGTCATTTGTGATTGTCCAATTGACAAAACTCTATGTCGTTTGCATTTATTTCAAGATGTACGTTAGACACCGAACAATGGTAAAAACAAAAGTTGTTCGAACGTTCATCCACATGCCTCTCCATGTTCCTTTTATCTTAAAAGCTCACCTCTGTAAGTTTTATATACATCCGAACTGATGTAGGGGTCCCGGAGGCTGGCATCGTTGCCACTCCACTGTAAAGGATAAACTGCTTGGCATCCCCAAAGTGTCAGCTGGCACAGGAGTCGAAATGGCACGCGTCGGGTTTGAGTTGGTTCAGGAGCACCAGCTGGCTGAAAGGGTCTCCTTCGACACTACCGCTTCAAATATTGGCTGCTATGTAGGAGCGTGCGTGAAGTTCGAGGAACTCTTGGAAGGGGAACTGCTTCACCTCACCTGCAGGCATCATGTGTACGAGGTCATTCTCTCCCGCGCCATGAAGTCTGCTATGGGCCCTTCCTCCGGGCCAGACGATAAGCTCTTCAATAAGTTCCAGAGACAGTGGAACTCACTGGACAAGACTGATTCACCACCGCCAGTGATACTCCATCAGTCAAAATCGAAGCCAGCGGAACGCTGCCGCGCTGAAAGCCCGAACGGTGCCGGTGATCACGGAGGCTCTGGTCAAGACGCAGCCACGGAACGACTACAAGAAGCTGCTGCAGCTCGTGCTCCTGGGGGAGACGATGGTGGACGAGATCCCCTGAAGAGACCAGGAGCGCACCATCATGCGAGGTGGATGGCTAAGGGCATATACGCGTTGAAGCTGTTCCTGCTGCAGCGGACGACAATGTTCCAGATGACGTCAGACCAACTCAAAGGCATCACGTCCGTCAGCATCTTCGTGGCGCTGGTCTACATGGGCTCTTGCGTCGCGAGCGGATCTCGCACCACGTGTGGACCCAAGTTCCTCAAGAACCCGGAGGCACTTGCACGCGAGGGGAGCTGCAGCTGTGCGGAAACAGCTCTGGAAGCTATGATGCGCCATCTGTGGTATATATCAGAGACTCTGGTCGGGCTGCCACTCTTCGACCAAGCTGTACCGCAGTGTGAGAAGGAGTGTATGGTCACCAACCTCGGAAAGCCTGCGAAGAAAAGGGCACTGAAGCGACTCGAAAAGAAAAATGTGGGGCCATTCCAGGGAAAACGCCTGTCGGATTTCGTCACCTCACGGACAAAAGTGCTGCTGGAGGCTCTGAACCTGAGCACACCAGTCCAGTCGTGGGAAGAAAACGACGCGTACAAGGCGGGCAAGCAGCGCGTGACACGGCTTGCGGTCGTCAACGACCACGCGGAACGAGCGATCGCCTTGATCAAGGAGTTCAACAACGCCCTGACGACAGAAGAGGCAGTTCCTGCTGAAGGCATGGAACTAGAAAGCTGATCCAAAAGACAACAAAAAAGGAAATGCTGATCTGAGCGACAAGTGGTCAACAACCTACATACAGGTCGGTTAGTCGACGCATCGTCTGAAGGATCCGGTGTGTGAATCTTATTATTGCCGAGTTACCGCCGATCCCTGCCGCGCGATATGTACCCATTTCTCAAATATGCCAACTTGCGGGACCCCTAGATCTTGAACAAACCGTCCAGTTATTTCAGTGTGAGTGTGGTGGTTTCTCGCATAAACGAATGCGGCAATAAATGTGGATCGAATGAAATATGGATATTGGTATGGTGAGACACCCTAATGTACGCTGATGAAAACCAGATGGTGTTGGACACAATGTGAAAGTACGCCATACGATACGATACCATAAGGTTGACTCACTGGTGGATCTAGCTCACCGGTTTGGGAGGGGCCAACTTTCGGATTTTCGCGTCAGCCCCGCCCATCCCCCGCTAATCGCGTGCCTAGTAGGGATGTCGATCCCGGGCCGTTTTCCAAATCCCGGGATTTCGGGATTTTCCGGGGAAAAAAAATTCCGGGACTTCCCGGGATCCCGGGATTCATATATCCTCTCTAAGCAGAATTTCGGCTCATAACTTCCAGATGCGCCATGCAAACGCCTTTTATCCATTTGACAATCGAGTGATCAGGACACATTCACATTTAGTTACGATATGCGCGGAGTAACTCCCTGAAGCACCTGAAATGCATCGCGAAAACCACACCTTCGGTGGGGTAACAATACTACATCAATAGACCGGATGTTCTACGCCGTTTGTTGTTTGATAATTGCCTACCCAGCATCGGGTATTCTAAACAAGCGATCTCGATAATTTTTCCTCGCTTTCAGAAAAAGGGTATTCACAGGATCAAATGATGTACACGTACTACTAGGTTGGTCCGGCTTGCATACTTTTTGCCAAAATCGAAAGCAGCTCCCCTCATTTTATGCATTTTTGGCCGGTCAACACCATGAAAGCATCAGAAATGCAAATTTCTCACATCTTTTGATGGCCCCGGCCACTTGAAGATTTTGGCTGAGACCAAATTTTGTACATTTCAGCATCACATAAGCGGACTGGTGGGAAAATCAGTTCGCTTGAGCATTACATCGTCGAGGAAATCCATTTTCGATCATTTGGCACTGTTTACAAGATTCTTACCTCAGATTCTGAAGTATGGAAAGTTCGAGCGGTTCCCTGGGCTGCCAACAAATGGCAGGCCTGGCGAGCCCAGCTGTCTTCCAAATGCCTCATGACGGACGCGTTTGTACTTTCCACCAAGCGTGGTTTGGCGCCTTCATGGACTGGTACCGTCTCAACTAACTTACCGGTTATGTTTTATGTGAATTAGATACCCAAATACAAAAACAAATGGTGACGGATTCTACAGAGAAATAATCGCACATATTGGTTGAAAAGTGGTGGTATTGCGCAGAACGTGCCCTGCGAAGTCTGGCCTGAATCGCAACAGGGTAATCAACATGAAACCAGTGTTACCCCTCACACCTGTATGTATTTTGTAAAAGGTGTATTATATGTATTCCGTCAGATCATCTCATTACCATTCCGCCGCCGCCACCGGGGCACGCCGCAACAGCCCGCCGCGCTGAGACTCGCGGCAGCGGCGCTCTGGGACTCGCTGGCCCGGAACCGGCGACGGAAGGCCACCTTATTCAGGCTATAGCCACCCTGGCGATCTCTACCGGTGACAGCCGCCGCCGACTCCATGGTCAACTTTACACTTCGCTCCGTCGCCTGCATGTGGCAGGGAATGCCAGTTCGCAGAGGCTCGTCCAGCATACGCGCCAGCTCATCGCCGCCAAGTGGGCGGGTTATGAGTGGCTCGATATCTGCTTGATGGTGCTGCAGATCCATCAAATCCATGAAGTTGCTGGCCCGGATATTTATTTCCAGGCATTTGTAAGCCCGGACAGGCTGCCCAGGCTGCCGGCTCTGACGGGCCTCACCGATGGGCTGGATGGCTCGGGCCCGGATCTCTCAGCGTTCGTCCCCGAGCATGCCGAAGATGACGGCCTCAGGGTGCGCCATCATGGCGTTCCCGCAGTCTCCTCTGCACTTCGGCCAGATCATCGCGGGTAATGTGTAGTCCAGGTATTATTTGATATCACCTCTGACAAATTGCAACAGAAAGTCTGTCAACTGTTTCATACCCAGAAATATGTCCTATATAACATATCAAAAGTCTTAAGGAATCCTAGTGGTGGAAAGTACCATGGCAGCTATTTTTCAAAATGGCCGCCATAAACCTTATATTTCCAAATATCTCCACTTCTAAATAACATAGAGGTTTTATTTCAAGTGCTAAACATATTTTTTCTGGGACCAGGAATCCAGTGACACATTTCAATAAGCTAAACCTGACCAAAAAGCAATATTCTGATGGACGACATACATATATATATCATAGTTATTATAATACTGCATGTAGTTACCATACCGTAGCCTCAGAACATCGCCTCAGACTACCTTAGTCGATACATGTACAGAAGCATTGATCAGTCTTCCTGAAACAGTCTAGTCATCGTGATCACTGTCACATGTAACTTGTGTTGAGTTCGTACATGCCGACCCTCTACAGTTGCTACATGCAGCTGAACACTCTATGTCATGCTTCTTGCAGGTGCACTTCAGACTGCTGCAGTCTGTCTGGCAGTTGCACCGGATTATCTTGAGGAGCTCTTCCAGAGCTGGTGGCAAGTCCGTCTGCACGGGCACGAGTCCTCCACTGCTTTCCCACCAACCCCAGTCGTCTGGCCGTAGCTCATTAGCTGCAATGCCCTTCCACTTCTGGACCTGGTAGTAGACACGAAGGCTGTGGTGTTTCGCTGCTGCCGATGTGGGCGGTAGACTTTGGGGTTGCACATGAAAAGTGTTGGAGGCGACCTTCTGGCAGAACCGCTTATGTCGCACCACGTTGAGTGACTCACCAGGCTTCCTATTGTACAGGCATGTCAGGGCTTTCTCTCCTGCTTCTACAACATCATCGGTGGACGCTGCCTGTCTGTCAAACACATTGGCTTGTTCACGGAAGTGCGCACTGGTTTTGAATTTGTTGAGAGAAGCTCCCTTGCCAATGCCATACACGCGGGAAGTAGTATCACATTCCAGGAGAGCGTGCATGAAGAAGATGTGCTGTGATACATCGGGGCCTAACTGCTCCTTGACGGACTTCATGTGCCAGACACGCGGATTCTTCACATTATTCTTTGGCTCGGGTTGGAAGAACAGGTCACATGACTTGAGGTTGGTGTGGTAGATGAGCAGGATGAGCAGATCTGTGTCATCTCCGATAAGCACAGTATCGGTGGTGGCTGCGGACTCCACTGCCTTCTGCACTATGAGGAGATCAGCGTCACCTGCAGCATGATGTGTCTGGCAGTTATGTACCCGTAGTTTGGCGCTGAGCATGTTGATGAGGCGCTGCTTGTTTGTCTTGTTTGCCAGGAATTGTTCCTTCTTCATTGTGACCTGCATATCTTCATCAAACGTCACCGTTGCTCCAGCATTCCCTCTCGTACGTCTCTGGTGTGTAGTGTCCTTTGTTTATGTACCATCATAGCCATCAAACACGACTGTTGCCTGTCCATACTTCTTTGTGACATACTCTGTGTATTGCGTACAGATACCTTTGTATGTTGAGCCACGTGCCCAAGGAATGAGCTGGACTAGTGCCCCACCACCCAACACGTAGTGGACTTGGCCTGTGATTCCTGGTGCATCGTGTGTCAGGAGTGTCCAGATAGCATCTGCTAGCACTGGCTTCTGTGGCTGTCGAAGCAGCAGTGTTGAATCAAACAGAGCTGGTGGGTAACTACACAGCTCATATTTCAACACAGACTCCAGATCATTTGTAGTTTTTGCAGCAATTGTCAGTCGCTGGAAAAGCAGATGGGGATCCACCTGTACTGCCTCCCCATCTAGCTTTACTGCCGATTTCGCAGCCAAGGTGATGGCCAGACCTTTTCTCTTGAATGTGTAGTCAGCAACAGTTTGTCCATCCATGTTGGTCAGGATAGCTGTTCCAACAGTTTTCGCCGAGTTAACATTGACTGTGCTGGTTGCATGCACCCCTGTCGAGATGCTGTGCAAGCTCGGATCTGAGCTGAAGGGTGTTATCTCTTGCAGATAGCTGATAACTACATGTGTGTCTTTCATGTCACGTGCTTGTCTAGCATTTGTCATGTCCTTGTTTTGTGCACCAGCATTGTATTTGACACCTGTGAGCTGCTGCATAGCATTGTTGACATCAGCACAGGCAGGCATGGAGAACAGCCATACGAGCACGCTGTTGCTCTGTCATGCCTCGCCCTCTCGTCAGGCCACCGCTGGTCTTCATACTCCTCATCAGGACCTGCTCGATGGTGAGATCTACAGACAGACCAGCACATAGGCGATCACTTCTTCTGACAACATGGAACCCTTCTTCAAATCGTTGGTACACATCTGGATATTCATCCTTGAGCTTGTTCATCCGCTGCACATAGAGGCGGGCTGATTTGGTGTAGAGGTTGTGCCCAGAGGCTGCCAGGTAGGGCAGCATTTCTGACACAGCTTCAAGGTGCAACGCCCAGTTGCCGATGCGCTCTGCTCTGACAAACTTCCGTAGTATGTCCACCATCTCCATGTACTGTAGCCAAAGTGTTGCAGTCCTAGAGTACTTCAAGAATTCGGTTTTTGCCCTGAGGAGCTCCTTGATCCTGGTTAACATATCAACTTTGCAGAACTCCTCTGCTGATGTCATGACACTTTTTATGTCATCTCTGATCAGTTTAGCTGCCGTTTTGATTAATCTCATCTTCTCTTTTTCAGGATCAGCGGCCTGTGCATGGCCATAGAAATCTTGCAGAACCACCTTCGCTGTGCTCCGGAATGTTACCACGGTTGGCTTCCCATTGACTTCTGTTTGCAAGATTTTGTCTCCAAAGTGTTCATCCAGCTTCATCTTCATGTGTTTGTAGGTATATGCTTGAAATCCTAATCCATGGAGATTCTTTTCCATCAGGCTAACTAGGTCATTGATTGTCATCTGCTCATCATCATTTTCCTCAAGGAAATGGGCAACTCTAAGTAATGCAACTATGTTGTTTCATCTTCGGCCGACCAAGTTCTTGTTTTTTTGCCTTTATTCTCTCGGTCTGATGGACAGTGGGTATTTGCTTGTTGGTGCGGAAGTTAACACTGCAGACCTGGTGGTACACCGCATCTGCAGCATGAAGGTCGCGCACATGGAGGGCACGGGCTTTCACTGTTTCTGCCCAGGCATCCTTCCTTTCGTCACATGATTCCGAGATATTGTCCTTGAATTCAACAGTCCGCACTGGGAACGATGGTAGATCTGCACTCTTTTTCTTTCCCCCGAGCTTCACTTCCTTTCCACAGAAAAGGCAGTCCGTCTGATAGTTGAATTCTCTCTCCGTAGATCGAAGCACAGGTATACCTTGGGTAGAAGGGCCTTCTTCTTTTTCCTTCACTGCCTTAGCGATATGCTGGGGATTACAGTACTTCTTGCGATGGTCCTGATGTACCTGTTGGCCAGGAAGTGTCTGGATCACATCCTTTCTGTCTGCGCTTGCCCTGTTGATAGCGTCGCTACCCTTCACACCAAGTGTTGCTGGTTGTCGCTCCACACCAGGGTTAAAATAATGGTTTTTCGTTAGGTGTGAGATGCACAAAGGAGCACAGTAGGATGTAGAAATTTGCCATGGAATTAGTGTCATTTAAAATACTTTTGATGTCTTTCAGACTGAAATTTTGGCCAATGGTATAGGCACTCATGACTGTACCTTTATAATTGGCTTTCAGATTCATAATTTAGGAAGAGCTATATTAGGTATAGGGAGAATAATACCTATGTTATACTGGTGCTGGAAGCCACATCACATAGTTGATACTTTTACCTGAGATTGCGTTGTGAACTGTTAGTGTATCACCATTCATTATTGAGAGCATTGGCATGCTACTTATACACGAGATACTGTTAGATAGGAGGCGCCACTTCATAAGCAAGCGGGATGTCGGTACTTCTTGGAGGAGGATGTCGATTGAGCGTTCAGTAAGTGGTAAATTCCACCCTATTTCATGAATAATGTAGCCCTGCTCCACACTCACTGCCGGCTTCTTGCAAATGGGACATAGGGTATGATCCCACTCCATCATTCAGTATGATCCATGTTCCTGCACTTGTATGTAGTTCTGTGTTGTACTTACAGTGGCCGCAAAAATAATGAATACACCGCGAGCGCAAAACAAGTACACATGGTGATCACATAAATTTTGTTTTCCGTGTCCTAGCAACAGCCAGTGGGAGGAGCTTGGTATGACGTATGTAGCTGGGCCCCATCACTACCCTGACTCACACACAGCGGGAAAGCTCAGTAAGCGATGGGTTCTGAGGGGGGGGGGTGCAACTGTTTGATGCCTTTCTGGGTGCCTTTTTCGCTACGACGCCCGACTTTGGATGCCAATAACTTTGCTCTCAGTGGTCAGAATGGGACGAAAGAAGCTCACGGATGTTGAGTAGAGTCTGGCTTTGACCCTGTTGGAGCAGGGCATGTCTGTGATACGTGTTGCCGGATATCTACAGGTCACGAGGCAGGTTCTTTGCAGCCTCAAAATGGCCGCCGCCTCCCTACCCCCAGGCACCATTCCGGAGAGAAAGAAAGGCTCTGGAGCACCCCGAAAGACTTCCCCACGCACTGACCATATTCTGAAGAGAGCTGTGTTATCAGAGCCTGCAATTACCGCATCAGCGCTTAAAAAGAAGCACCCTGGTCTTGTTGTTTTATTGGTCAAATATTGTTAATGTATACATTTTTTATGGCCACTGTAGTATGCATTTTCTGTTTATCACGGCCAGCTACCACCACCACCACCACCAGTGTAGAGGCGTCATCATTGGATTCCTGGCCCCAGAAAATGTATGTTTAGGCACTTAAAATCAAATCTCTATGCTACTTAGAAGCGGAGATATAGTAAAATATCTGTTTTATGGCGGCCATTTTGAAAAATGGCTGCCTTTTTCGCTTTTTGGTCAGGTTTAGCTTGTTGAAATGTGTGTGTGTGTCATTGGATTCCTGGCCCCAGAAAATATATGTTGAAATGAAAGCTCTATGCTATTTAAAAGCGGAGATATTGGGAAATATAAGGTTTATGGCGGCATTTTGAAAAAAATGCTGCCATGGCACTTTCCACCACTAGACTTCCTTAAGACTTTTGATATGTCATAGAGGACACATTTCTGGGTATAAAACAGTTGACAGACTTCCGTTGCAATTTGTCCGAGGTTGACCACATTTTTTCACGAATTGCCTGGACTAGTGGCGGCGCTGCCGCTCAAACTGGTCGTGCAGGTGGTGCGGCTCCTCCACCAGATCTGACCGGTGTCTGATTGCCAGCACTGCTGGGATGTAAGCGCCCACAACGTACAACGAAAGCGTCTGCAGTTCGGCGCTGGGGCTCTGTTGGCCCATGTAAACACGCAACAGTCTGTTCTGTGCGGTGTGCTACCGCGCCATGCTGAGCTGGCCATGAACGCGCTGCGCTACTTCTCTTCCATCGCCTGAAGTCACACACTGGGCACACTGCACCAGCAGGCGCAGATCTGAGCTCAGATTGCGTCTGACATCATCTACAGCGGCGGAAGCGCTCGTCAACTGGTTCAGTGTACAGAGTGCAACGAAGAAGGGACCTTGTGGCTCATAGTTGCACTAATCTTTGATGTCTTTGTGTCTTTATGTTCCAGTTTATGTTTCTTGGACCTACAGACTGTGCCTACTTGGTGCGCATATTTAGTCAGTATCTATTTTGAGGCCATTCATATAACACACCACCTTAGGCGTGATGCTAAAATATGCGGTTATGGATGCCTCGCCCCCCAAAAAGCATATAAACTTACTGGACCCTAAGTCACTTCAATCACGCCCACTTACTAGGTCTATCACCAGAAAGCGCTTAAAAAAATTAATCAGCTCATTCAGATCTAGGTAGATCTCCACAACCAATAACAACAAAGATCTCTGACGAAGGACATGCTCTATTCATTATGCCACTCCAAAAAAAAAACTATTCTATCCTTGATAATTGATTCAAGTACCTTGCAGACTAGGGATGTAAGGCCTACAGGTCTGTAGTTTTCAACTTTTCCCTCCTTCGCCTTTCTTGAAAATGTGAACTACGTTCGCCCTCTTCCAGTCTTCTGGAATTTCACTTTGTGAAACTAATCTATAAGATATACTAAGTGGAATTGTCAGTTCATTTTTAGTTTCACGCAGTAGCCTAGCATACATTTCATCAGGTCCTACTGCCTTGATTCGTTTTATTTTCCTAATATGACTGAGAACAACATCACTATCAATCAAGTCCACATCATTTATCCTATCCCTGTCATTGACCCATAATCTACAGTTGGCAGATTGGTTATATCTTCCACCGTAAACGATGATTTAAACTGCTTCCTCAGCTCCTCAATCATCTCAACATCCTCACTTAATACAGTGCCATTCACCTCCAGTGGACCCACTGTGCTATACATTTTACTCAGCTTGTAAAAACTAAAGAACTTTTTGCCATCTCCATTACAGTTTCTAGCCAAGTCCAATTCTTTTCCTCGCTTTCCGCTGTTTTTTTCCTAGAAAAACAGAGCGGAAACCGTTTTGGTTTTGGTTCAAAATACGTATTTGCATTCATGCGCATTTACCGTTGTCACATCTTTCAGACCGATGCGGAGCCTCTGCATGCTGGAGGAGAACCGGACACTGTAGTGAACGAAAATATGGATCGTGTCCCGTCCTCGTCTACCTCTGGCGGTGCTGGTCGTTCGGAAGCTGATGTAGCTGTCGATCCCATCGCTGTCGACTCAGCACAAGACGTCCGTCCTGAACCTGGTGCCACAAGTGATACCAACGCACTGTTATCAAAGGTGAAGGATGTCGACACGCGCGTGAAACGGAACGGGTCAAAGCTCGCCCAGCTCATTAGGATTCTTTTAAGCATAAGCATGAATGGCAGCAAGAAGGGACAAAATGAAGAGACGAGAGGTTCTGAAACCACAAGAACGCTGCTGCGATCCGGCAGAAGCGTCGCCACTCTGGAAGTGGCAACCGGCCACCATTTTACCGCTTCTCCAGAAGTTGGCCTGCTATACTGCTCTATCTGCGTACCTGGGTCCTGCGCTTGCAGTTCTCCTCTACCATGAGCAGCACGCTACAGAAGGTTATCGCACGCCAGCCCTTCATCTCGATGTGCGCAGACAAGGTTACTGTGGCGAAGCGGACTATCGACATCACCGCCGTGGTGGCTGTGGTCACCGAAGCGCCGGCGGACAGCATGATACAGTCGTTTGTTATCGCTGCACCAGTGGTTCAAGATCACAGTGGCAATGGACTAGCAGAAGAACTGTGTCGATCCCTGGCGAACGTGGGTGTAACCCACCCTGACAAGCTGGCAGTAGTGTGCATGGATGGCCAATATCATCACAACAACGTGCCAGCAAAGTTGCTCCATAAAATGAGTGCCAGCGATCCCCGCTTCCAGACAGCTCCGTCTGTGGTAGTGCTCTAGGACGGCGCTCATTTGCTAAACTTGGCGGATGAAGACGCGCGGCGTTCCGACAGGTGCGAATGGGTGGGCCAGGCCATCTCGTCCATGATCAGAATCACCAAGCGCTACACCATCGGTAAGGGCTTGGAAACCCTGCTGAGCGCCGGAGAAGAGTGTGGCGAGACGGTACTGCGGCCCGAGCTCTGGTCTGGCACGCGGTTCGCGCTATATGCCTGAAACACTTTCCAAATGTTCCTCCGCAATGCGGATACGATGGTGGATGTCCTGCAGCAGCGGATCAGAACAGGAGAGGCGGATGACAGTGAACAGCGAGATCTCCGACTGCTGCGAGGTTAGTTCAGAATATGAATATTCCTGGGAGGTGTTGCACGAGTCTAGACACATGGACATTCACAATATCCAGACACTATTTTTTTTCTTCTAAATTATCAACTGGCAAATGACTGGTGATTAACATATTGTTATTCTGCAGTTTCTGTTTGTCCTTTAAACACGCGCCCAGTTAAATACGGCAAATCGCAGCATGCTTGGGTGGATTGGGGAAGTTATTGCGGAAAAACTGAGTTTCGGACAAGTAACATAAGATTGTCTTGAGGCAAGCAAAACCATAATGTCAACGTATTTTTCAGCGAAGTTGAGTATCCTCTTCAGCAATGCTTCCGCTTCCACAAATCAAGGGCTGGTTTGAATACATTCCTAGCACGTGACTGAAATCTTTACTAAAATGATTTCTTTTTGGAAATCACGGCCTGACTGATCCAATCTCGCCCATTGACCCTCAACGCCATTTCTATCAATTGTATACCAAAATATCCACCGACCAATTGCGAGGAGTATAGCCAAACGTGGTGAGTCGGCGCCGTAGCGTTCCAGAGTTATTCACGAAAAAGCTTTGCTCGGTTGTGGTGTCGCATTGACCACCACCAGAACACGTGCTAATGGATATATTGCGCAGGTATAGGCTGTGGTTTAGCTTAACATTACTTTGTACAGTTATAATGACACAGGAGTATAACTAAAGTTAATACAGCAATGTATATTATTTTCCTTTTTATTGCGAAGTACAGCTTTGCTATGGAAGCATGTAATTCCCCAACTTGCACCCTGGCCATGCCATGTTAGCGACGCTTCAGTCTATAACTGTCCCCACTACTCATCCCCTACCGACATTCCTGACTGATTTTTCAGATCTGAAGTTCACCGCTCAGCTGGCAGCCCTCTGTGACCTGTATGACGTGCTCACCGAGGGTAGCAAGTCGCTTCAAAATCTTCCGCTCCTGCCTTGGGAATGACGGCGCATGTTTGACAATATGGTGTGCAAGTTCGCTGAGATGCAGGACGCTTTGGAGAACGAGGACACAGCTAATGGCGGAGCGCTGGCCCATGCTGTTACCACTTCCTGCCACCGCCTACGACCAGGTCAGTTTACTATTATATTTTGTTCTTGCTTCGCTTCCTCAAGTAAAGTCTGTGTAGATACACACGCATATAATATGCATATATATACCCACACGACACACGACACACGACACACGACACACGACACACGACACACGACACACGACACACGACACACGACACACGACACACGACACACGACACACGACACACGACACACGACACACGACACACGACACACAACACACAACACACAACACACAACACACAACACACACACACACACGCAAACACACGCACACGCACACGCACACGCACGCGCACACACACACACACATATATATATGTATATAATATATATATATATATATATATATATATATATATATATATATATATATATATATATATGATATATATATACAATATATATGTATATTTGACGCCCCAATAGCTCAGTTGGTTAGAGCACTGGCCTGCACTGGTCTCCCCTGTACTGGCAACACAGGGTTCGAGTCGCTTCGCGCGCTCGCATTTAGCCCCCGGCCGGGAGTGTCAGTTGGCAGCTGGCCTGAGAAGGCCGGGGACGAGCTACCGGGCGGCCGTGTCGGTGCATCGGCGGCACGTTAAACTTTCGGTCTAAATTCTGCCGTTCAACTGGAGTTCATGGATCGGGTGGTGGGGCCAGGGTTCACGCAACAAGCTCTGCTTAGCAATAAAACCCTGGTTCCTCAAGCCACCCCAGCATCAATTTGGATTACACTTAAAAAAAAGTATATATATTGTTTTGCAAATTCAGGTGATGGAAAGAGGAAGCAGCATATGTTTTAGTCACAGTACAATTCCGCATCCCTTCCCGTTGCATCATCTCCAGTCGTTCCTTTTATGATTTTATTCTGCTGCAGCTGATACGTGTGTTGCACGTTGCGCGTGGGAATGGCTATTGTGTTTCGTTTATCCGTTATCTCTCGTTGGGTCGGATTTCTTATATTTTGCTTCAAGGCTTAGTTTACTAAATAATATGTACCTATTAATTGATGCTGCTGCTTGTGGATATTCTATCTTTTGACCTTTGTATATCATCTTACATATTGTGGCTATATTGTTTTGCCCGATTTGTAATTTTAATTTTAATTTTAATTTAATTTCAATTTTCGACATAAAGGTAGTCAGTGATTTGAAGGCTCTTCAGCAGGTCAGGCATGTCGAATGCCTTGAGATCGTTCACGACAGCATCGCAAAACTCGTCAGTCAGCGTTTGATACCGCTGACCGCAGCCGTGGAGAGGGAGGTTGTCAAGCCAGCCTACATGTTCAGCCAGCCATCCGGCATGCGCAACCAGCAGCTTCTGCGAACCCTGCAAATGGAGTCGGCCTAGAGCCACGCGTTGAAGCAATACCCTCACTTGGTCATAAGGCTATGGCTGTTAAGCTCGCCCGCATCTGTCGTTGAGAGCATGGGGAGTGTGATGGCGAACATATTTGGCGCTCATCGGCAGCTGGACTACCGAAACGCTGAGTACGAGCTTATGATACGCTGGAACGGGCCTGATGTCCATCATGCTGAGGCCTTAATACAGGCAGTACAACGCAAATTTAATAACAACTTCATCAGGCAGTCAGTTGACATCAGGACAGAGCTACAGAGCACTGTGATCAGACGTCACAATTAAAAAGTGTGCCGCAGATCAGCTGTCTTCCAATAAGAGTCCCAGACGTGTGCGTGCGTGCGTGCAAGGAAGTGACCAAGCTTGCGTCAGGGTTTGGAAGTTTGTGCTAGTTAGTTCTTGCGAATAACACCGTCAAAAATGGCATCCGTGTTCTTTTGGTCCAGTTTAACAACGCATCTGTGACTATTTGAAGAAGTTAACGTTCCAGTTAAATGTACGCGAGCGGTTCTTCTCTGTTCCCAATTGCCGATCAAGCCATGTATCGATCCGATCCGAGCCAGGACAAATAATAATCATTAATAATTATTTGTTCTTTAACTCCTATAGTTATTTCGCGTCGGCATCTGTGATGCCGTGTCCGCGCCGCGAGGGGAGAGAAGCTCATCGGTCGGCAGCGCGGGTCCAGCCCACGACCTTTACCGTGTGGGACAGACTCATTTACCAACTGATCTATCCTTCCCCCGAGGTAAGCCGATGGAGCCAGTCAGTTACGACCGCCTGTTTGCGAGGGAAGGATAGCTCAGTTGGTTAGAGCGTCTGTCTCGCATAACAAGGGTTCGAGCCGCTCTGTCGACCAATGAACTTCTCCACTCGCGGGAACGGCGTTATAGTTGCCGACGCGAAATAACCATAGCAGTTGAAAGCGTCGTTAAATGACACAATAATAATAATAACTATTCTTATTATCGCCTGTTTGCTCCACTGCCGACTGGTTAGCCTATTGGCGCACTTAGTTTTAACTCGTTGGTTGTTGAGACCAACAACGAAGTTGGTGCTGAGTTTTGACACTTTGCAGAGGCTCGTGTTTCATGAATTCGCAAATATAAAGATACGGTTTGCAGCATGTTTTGTCTTTGTCTCCCGAAATGCGGGCGGAAGAGATCAGTTCTCCACGGTAGTAAAAACGTTTTTTGCCTAAAATAAAAACCCTGTAAAAAATACTGCAAAACATGGAACTAAAGTGGGCTGAAACAAAGAACTTCACGGGACACTATCTTTGGAGTGGTGGAAAAGTTATGGCGAAAAATTTCGTTGGTGGAATTTGCGACCATTTTTTCACCTATGCATACAAGCTGGACTGCGAGGACGCCAGCAAACAACAAACCAGCGTTACATGTTAGCGCAGATATTCCGCAAAAATGATGAGCGAAGAATTAGATCCGCTGTTTTCAACCCACTAGGCATAACCAGGCGCATTTAACTCAACAAAAAGCATTACAATGACCAGTTGAATTTCTGCCAAATCATATGCTAGTCTTAGAATATTGCCCAAATATTACGAGACCAACATGCACAAGTTGGACCATTTCATGATAGCAACATTTTCCAGGAGGGTTACGCTGTGCTGAAAGAACCAAGTGGCTAGCTAGAGTCGTACAACGCTCACCATCGCTCGCTACCTCATTAAGTATCATAATGCAATACGTTCGTTAGAAATGCCGCTTAAATCACGGATATTCAAGTTTGCGAACCTTGCAAAAGTTAAAACGTCAGCATGTCCTGTCATGCAAAAGTACAAACCATCGTCACCATCGTCCTGCTGCTATACACAGATTAATGATATGACTGAACACTGAAACCGTGCGCAGCCGCCGAACATTTCAAATATTGAGGATACGAACACTGATTCACCCCGCCCGCTCCCCATCTCACCTCTTACAAACAACATAGTGTGAACTCGTTGAGATGTTATGCTTACTTGGCCCTGGACGAGTTAATGGAAGCCAGGTAGTAGCCATGTTGGCACCAGCACCATGCCAATCAGTGCTGGTGATGCTCCTACTACAAAATATCGTAGGTGTCGTTTGAAACTACACCCTTAGAATAGCAAGATTATGACTCGGTCACACAATAGGCTTGTGACGAAAAAAAGGTGAACAATTTAGGAAAGACAAGAAACGCTTTTGACAGGAAAAACCGGATTTTTTGTCTTCTTCAAAGCGTACTCACCGGAATGCCATGCTCGGTGTAGAAGTCGGCTGTACCAAGGCTAGCGTATAGTTTGTAGCCCATCTGGTGTAACAGCTTGGCGCTCGAAAGAAACTCACTCTTGTGCTGAAAACAAAACATCACATGAGCCTACCATCGGCAGTCTAAGATATTTTAGAATTGCGCTCCGTAAGCCCCCGCGTCGATTTGGCGCACCATTTCGCTAGGCATGATTGGTATGATCAATCAAGAACTTCCGAAAGTTTCATCAGAGTATCTACGTTAACGAATCAAGTGAGGTCACCTCCAGAGTAGTTCAACCAGTCGTCACGCTTTAACGGATGAAAATGTCTGAACTAAACATTCAGCATTTGCTTCTCTTTTGCGATGCAATGAAACACACCGGCATATTTTTTGGTGAGAATAATTTGGCATATTTTTCCCTATAAAATATGAAGAAAAATGGTTGTTTTAGCCCATTAGGACTCAAATACAAGATTATAGCTAAAGTAAGCATTTTTATTTAGGGCAACTTGACTTAAAGCAACGTAGTGCGATCCGCTCTTTGTATTAAAAAATAAATAAAAGGAACTTGGAAACTCAAAATATATATACATTTTTATGTTTGTCACTACGGTGTATATATGATCACGGTTGCTTGAAGCGCGTAGTAAAAAAGGGTTTTTGATGAAAACCGGTTTCAATCCCGTCTCGGGGTCGTCTTCAGTTCAATATATTTCGGTAATGTAAAAAAATGACATGACGTTCACATTCGAATTATTTACACATAACGTGACCGCCACTACAAAACACTTCTAGTGCACAGATAATATACACACGACCGATGATGGCACGATGCATGGTGGCTGTTAAAAGACAGCAGTTCAGCAGGTGATTTTGGTAGATAGAGAAACAAGGAGAAGAGAGAAGAGAAAAGAGAGAAGAGAGAAGAAAGAAGAGAGAAGAGAGGAGGGTTTGAAGATGGAGGAAGGAAGATGGAGGTGGAGGAACGAAGATGGAGATGGAGGAGGGAAAAGAGTAAGATAGATCATGTTACCTACGCATTCAACCCGCAGAAGAAGCATTCAGCTCAGCATTCAGTCAGCATTCACGTGATATATTACGTGACGATTCTGTGCCTTCCGGCTTCATTTGTGTCGTGCACTCGGCCAGCGTGAACCCAACATATACAACCAGTCCGACAGGTAAGTTGTCAACATCACACTGCGGCTTAGATAACAACACCGGGTGTGAACAGACACTGCTAGCCAGTGGATGTATATTAGGCATACATGATGACTGTATGTACCCAGGCGAATGGGGGAAACGACCGCTTGCAAGCATAAAGATCACTTCATATCTTACCTACGGTTCCTTTGACGATGTGCGAGGTTTTTGGAGGGTAGAGGGGTCTGCGTTAGGTACACTAACATAACATGACGGCATACCCGAAATCGTCTTCATTTATTGATTTTCTTTCTCCTTAAGATCAAGTCAGATCATGCACATCTGATAATTTATCTATCTATTGACCTTCCCCGTCTTTCCGGTCACATGCAAACACCCCGCCTCGGGGGGGGGGGACTGATAGGACCCCCTCTAATTTCAAAACTAAGCGTCGCACGAACACGAAAGAGGTGTCATTGGAAAACGATCGACGAGTAAGGCCAGACACCAAACCTAAGTTTTTTTTTTGTACTCCCAAGTGGCGTCACTAGGGGTTTTTAAGATTTACATCGTGTTTTTGGCTCTGGGGTGCTCATTTTTGGGGATACTTGAATAAAAAATATGTGGAATCAGAAAAGGAAGGCGAAATCGACCGTGGCCCTACAATTTTAGCCGATAAAAAATTGTTTGAAACTTCAAAATTTTGAGTTTTGACGCTTCCTTTAATTTTTCATTTTCCAATGGGTAGAACGGAGCGAAAAACGTTGTTCGAAGTCAACTTGCTCGCATAAAAATGCCTACTTTAGCCAGAATATTACATTTTAACTCCAATCGGCAAATATGCAAAACAATAAGTACTAAAAACAAAACAGGAAAAAAATCCTCTGGTTCCTTCTGTTTCCCCAAAGACAAGCAAACGCTGAAAGTTTCATTAAAACATCTTCATCCGTTAAAGATTGACGACTGGTTTAACTTTTCTGGAGGTGAGCCGTTCTTTCACTATCCGCGTAAAGCCTTGGGGGGACACCTATCACCCCCCAGAGACGCCGACGCGGGTTAATCAAACGAGTTTAAAATGTCCCATTGCGGATAGCATTAAACATACCAGGTATATTCTCAAATCCAGAAGATTATGCAAACCACACAGCGTGAGTCGCATCCCTGATGTTACGAGGTAATAGTTGAAAACGTCAAAATCTGTCAATCACTTGGAATCAATTTCACAATACGATCAGCATGAGGTGATGTCGACATGTGAACATGGCCACCGCTAGCAAGATGTCGAGGATTTATAAGGCAGCAATCACATATGACGAAGCAGGGAATTTTTGCTACTGATAAATGGGTCCCGAAGTCAATGCAGTAAATGAGAACTCGCATCGCAGGTCAAAGCAAGTATCTGCTGGATGTCGGTTTCCACGTACATTTTGTAACACCATGACGCGGCAACGTATTCACGGCTATCACGCCACAGTGGACATTAAAGCCGGAATGCTAAGCGTTGTGGAAAACGGCATTACTCAACACCATGGTGAGAACGCAACACTCTGTGCTAAATGTTCTTAGACAAGCATGTTCCGAAGCAAATTTTCATCAACGCACCTTGAAGCTGCCGATGCTCAGCAGAATTCCCTTGGTAGGCATCCGAAACCCTGTGCTCAGCATGGCTTTGAGGTAGGCTTCGTGTCGATTTTCGCCGAAACATGCCACCTCTCCGGTGGAGGCCATCTCCACCCCCAGACGAACATCAGCTCCTGCCCGACATGATGGACATGGAACATGTGTCGGGTCCTGCCCGACATAATGGACATTATATACGTAACGGGTCCTGCCTGCCATGTGCTTAATGTCCATCATGTCGGGTCCGACATGATGGACATGAGACACGTGTCGGGTCCTGCCCAACATGGTGGATATGAGACATGTGTCGGGTCCTGCCCGACATAATGGACATTATATACGTAACGGGTCCTGCCTGCCATGTGCTTAATGTCCATCATGTCGGGTCCGACATGATGGACATGAGACACGTGTCGAGTCCTGCCCGACATGATGGACATAAAACACGTTTCGGACCCCCCGGCATGGTGGATATCATGCACGTATCGGGTCCCGTCAAATATGACAGGTTTTGCATTATGCACGTGTCGGACCCTGTCCGACAGGACTGACACCAGGCACGTTATCAGACCTGTCCGACAGGACTGACACCAGGCACGTTATCAGACCTGTCCGACAGGACTGACACCAGGCACGTTATCAGACCTGTCCGACAGGACTGACACCAGGCACGTTATGAGACCTGTCCGACAGGACTGACACCAGGCACGTTATGAGACCTGTCCGACAGGACTGACACCAGGCACGTTATCAGACCTGTCCGACAGGACTGACACCAAGCACGTTATCAGACCTGTCCGACAGGACTGACACCAGGCACGTTATGAGACCTGTCCGACAGGACTGACACCAGGCACGTTATCAGACCTGTCCGACAGGACTGACACCAGGCACGTTATCAGACCTGTCCGACAGGACTGACACCAGGCACGTTATGAGACCTGTCCGACAGGACTGACACCAGGCACGTTATCAGACCTGTCCGACAGGACTGACACCAGGCACGTTATGAGACCTGTCCGACAAGACTGACACCAGGCACGTTATGAGACCTGTCTGACAGGACTGACACCAGGCACGTTATCAGACCTGTCCGACAGGACTGACACCAGGCACGTTATGAGACCTGTCCGACAGGACTGACACCAGGCACGTTATCAGACCTGTCCGACAGGACTGACACCAGGCACGTTATGAGACCTGTCCGACAGGACTGACACCAGGCACGTTATCAGACCTGTCCGACAGGACTGACACCAGGCACGTTATCAGACCTGTCCGACAGGACTGACACCAGGCACGTTATGAGACCTGTCCGACAGGACTGACACCAGGCACGTTATCAGACCTGTCCGACAGGACTGACACCAGGCACGTTATCAGACCTGTCCGACAGGACTGACACCAGGCACGTTATCAGACCTGTCCGACAGGACTGACACCAGGCACGTTATCAGACCTGTCCGACAGGACTGACACCAGGCACGTTATGAGACCTGTCCGACAGGACTGACACCAGGCACGTTATGAGACCTGTCCGACAGGACTGACACCAGGCACGTTATCAGACCTGTCCGACAGGACTGACACCAGGCACGTTATGAGACCTGTCCGACAAGACTGACACCAGGCACGTTATCAGACCTGTCCGACAGGACTGACACCAGGCACGTTATGAGACCTGTCCGACAGGACTGACACCAGGCACGTTATGAGACCTGTCCGACAGGACTGACACCAGGCACGTTATGAGACCTGTCCGACAGGACTGACACCAGGCACGTTATGAGACCTGTCCGACAGGACTGACACCAGGCACGTTATGAGACCTGTCCGACAGGACTGACATTTGGCACGTTATGAGACCTGTCCGACAGGACTGACATTTGGCATATATCCGGCCTGCCCGATGGGACGAATACCAGGCACGTGCTAGATAGTGCTTGACGGGACAGACAATGGACATGTGTGGGATCATATTTAGCAAACGGTGAGTTGACCCAAGCCGAGCTCATAGACACGTGAGTTCACGGGGCCCCAGTAATCAGGATACCCCCGAACTATACACGTGTTACGCCGGGGAACCGGGGAGACAGCAAGCGTGTGGACCATGCTGTAAAACAAGGATTCCGAAAAATGAATCTGCCAAGTATATAACAACTCTACTCATGTGCACATTATACAAAAATGTCCAGGTAGGATAACCAACCATTGCTCAGAGAAAGAAAAAGAGAAGCGTGAGGAACTACATAAAATCATCCTGTCTCCCTTCTCTCTGCCCCCTACTGTTGTCTCTTCTCCTCATTCGCCTTCATACATTCCTGTCCTCTTTCTAAACTCACAAGCATACGCTGTGCTCTCCTTCCGTTTTCTCTCCTGAGCTATCCATTTGTTCTTCCTATTCTATTTTCTTGGGAAAAGCCTTCTATTATCTTACCACAGTCGCTTGTGCTGTTGTTGGTGGCGATATGGAGGCGACTAAAAAGGAACAGGAAGGCGATTAGGTCGAGAGGCCGCTGCCAACGGTGATGTGGTAGACGAAGGTAATATTCAGCGCAAGAGGTAGGTAGGTACTTGGGTTGTTTTACGACGCATCCGACTACTGGGCCATATAGCGTCGCGTTCAGGCAAGAAGGAAACTACTTACGAGGGGCGGCTAAAACAGGCGAGAAAGGTGTAGGAGCAAGCTAACTTCACCGTAACAGACGTCTTTGCCGTCACGTCGGCCGTAAAGGAGATGCCAAAGGTAAACCACCAGATTCTGGATCCAACACACACTCATGCTGCTATAGTTTATCACGACAGCGATGTTTGCCGGCTGGGTGCAGCAGTCGGAACCACTCAAGGATGATTACCGATATCTTCCGATAAGGGATAGCGCTGAGACTTCCAACCACAGCGAAATGATGCCAATTGTAGAGGTGAGCCTAAGGGAGCGTTCGCGTGCACTCCATATTCAATTGGCAAGAGATGGTGAAGAGCACCCGTGGCCTTGGTGCATAGCAGCTCATCACAAAATGAAGCGTCTGTCACAAGACCAAGAGGATGGGTTTGTGTCACGGTGTTTTTCGTTTGTATGCGGAGATAAATAAAGTATATAGAACGATATTTTGTTTAAATAAATGCTTTAAAGAAATGCACCACGTCCGCACATCAATTTCTGGAATGCAGGTGGATTATGAAGGAACATTAGGTGTTACCAAATAAGTCGGATGTTCCCCAAAATGCCTAAAAACCCTTGGCAATTTCATGAAATGGCTAACGGGTTAATTCAAGCTGCAATAAAATGTTTGATTAAAAAGATGCATCAAAATAGCATAACTCACAAAACAGATTAAAATTACCACAATGAGCGGAAATGTAACAGCCAAGGTATGGTAACAGCCACACTCCTCCAGCCACGCGCGCACCCCGCGTCGTCACATTGCATCATCCTCCCTGCACCGGGCCACGCCGAGGCCACGCGACATTCGGGCGCAGGCTAAGATATACACGCCGAAGCCACGCGACATTCTTGCGCCGGCTAAGATATACACGCAGCCTCGCATTGCATCAGCATTCAGCGAACATCGGCCCAGGCGGTCCAGGCATTGCGCAGCAACGACACTACGTATACTTTATAGCATACACATTGCACGCAGCAATCCATCACCCGCCCGCCTTGCCACCAAAACACACGCTTAGATCGGCTTGTAACTTAAACAGCCGTCATTCGTTAGACATACACGCCACGCTATCAGTACATCCGATGAGCCAACTACTGACACCGACATAAACCAGACGCTGCACACATGCTCCGGGGAAATAACTCAGGCATGTGCGTCAACCAACGCCCACAAGGAAGTTGGCCGCCATCTGGCCCGAGAGGTCAGAGGGAGGCCAGCACCCAGTAGTTTTCCACAACCACAACAGTATAAATACGACGGCACAGAACACATCGGGGCAGACCATCACCAGACGCCGAGCTGCGATCACCCTTGCCGCCGCACACCACCGAGGCTGGCATAGCACTCTACCTACGCGGCACCTGACCTGGCGGGGGACGGATCGAGCGCCATCACCAAGAACCGGAGGAGCGAGGCATAGTCCACACCATATACGTGAGGGACTTCTGAACAATTGGCAATCTATTGTTGCGCAATTGTATTGACAGTTCGCCGTGTCCTGTATGTGCTTGAGTGCTTGAAAGGTGTAAATAACAACGCGAGGTCCCAAATCGAAGTGCTGTGTTTTGGATGGACGATCACGGCCAACGATCAACAGACCAGCCACAGCAGCAGCAGCAGCCGCAGCCTCAGCACGCCGGACCGGCCACCCTGTCATAGAAACTGTCCATAGTAACCCACAAGACTGCAGTTCCCTCTTCTCACCCGCCAGTCTGGAGAAGGAGAACTGCGCCACCTTGACGCCGACGCGACCTCCAACACCGCTCAGCACGTCCACGGCCTCCACGGGCGCACCGACCATCACACGCGTCGCCGTGGCTACGAAGTCGTGGTCCAGCGTCTTGGAGACGAACGGAAACGAGCGCGACACGCGCACATTGCACTCGATCACCCGGAGAATGTTATCCTGCGGATGACGACGCGGGGAGTGGATGAAGGCTACCTAGCGGCATGCCAGAAACGACACAAGCATGGGCGGGTGACACGTTCGATACATCGTCATCGAAACAGACGTCCCACGTGGTGTCTTACAAGGCAGCAGCACAACCAAATCAGACGAGGACCGGTAGAGGAGCTGGACAGCACGAACGCCACCAAGTTTGGCCATAGCAGTACTAGACCACACGGCACCAAACCGCTCAAACACTTTGAACCCATCTTCGATGGTGGCTTGGATCGGTCAGATCGGACGGGACTTGTACAATGCAGTCTCTTGAGCACGGTTTACCTTGGCGATTAGCTGCATGTTGAACGGCCCAGTGACCTCCAACTCTCGAGCGATGGACGCGAATATGTCTCGGATCGAAGATAGCGTCGCGGCGTTCAGGTCCTGTAAGCGGAAGCTCATAAACACGTCAAGGTGTGCACAGCTACAAATCACAAGCCGGATCGATATGTGTCGACACAAATGGGAAATGCCCAGACAACTCTCTGCACCGCTACATGCCAACGGCTGAATTAAATGAGCAAACATTGTAAACCTACATCAAAAGCACACAAGCACCCGCGCACGCACACGCACATGCACACGCCCACACCTACGCCCACACCTACGCACACGCACACACTGGAACATATTGCGCTCTCGTTCCGGAGGCGTGACGTCAGCCGAGCCATCAGAAGTGGCGCCCAGCTAGCAACGACAGCTCTACACAAGACACCCGACAGCCCGCCGTAACTCTATCGATATCGCTAGTGTCAGGTGACAGGACGGTGACAGGTGACCCGGTCACCATCTCCGGCACATGCTCGCATCACGCCGCCATGGTCGGCGCTCATCTGCCATAAATTCACGTAAGCTGTGCGTCCAGATAGGCAGCGATAGCGGTGGTGCGTGATGTTCTTGTGAGTTGTGGCGAGATCACTTTGCACGATATTTGGGCTCCAGGGCGCTTGGAGCAGCCACTGCTGGCTGGCGGCCGGACGTGACCGACTCACCTGCGGCGGCGTGACCAGCGTGGCGTCGCCAGAGTGGACGCCGGCGTTCTCCACGTGCTCGCTG
>JAOTOL010001359.1:427500-437500 GCA_034440575.1 Imbricaverruca yamaguchii | reverse complement strand
GAGAAACGTCCATGAATCGATGGCCAAAAAACAGTGCATGTAAGGAAAGGTATTTGATGATAAGCTTGACAAAGTCTGCTCAAATTAGGTTTCAGAGCATTCAAGTATATTTTGCCGGTTTGAGTTGTTGAGAGGCACTCTGTTTGAGTTGCTGAGAGGCACGAGCTTTAAAAGCACCGCTTTTTTTCCATATTTTCGACATGACGCTAGACATGACATATTTTCGACATGACACTCACAGGTGACAGGTGACAGGTGACAGGTGACAGGTGACAGGTGACAGGTGACAGGTGACAGGTGACAGGTGACAGGTGACAGGTGACAGGTCACAGGTCACAGGTGACAGGTCACAGGCCACTGTTTCACTCCGAGGTGAGCGTGGCCCACTTTTCCGTGAACTTGTCTCATTCTTAAATTATACCGCCTTGCGTTGAGACTGGTTGAGCTCGCCTATGTTAACCGTCTATCGCCTAAGACAGCTCGATCTTGTGATTGTTCTGTTTTATACCAAAACGACCCCGGTCATAGCTCCCCCGAAGCTTTGTTTCGCCATACCATTCCACTCGGTCAGCACTGCTCTGACTTTGCTTTCCTACAAGACCATACAGTTATATTCAGGTGGCAGGTGAAGCGTCGCCTGATCAACAGGTCTATCGGCGATACACACCTCACAGCGACACCTGCAGGTGAGTCCGTCTGAGCCACAGGCTTGTCAGCGGCACACAACCGCAATGCAATATCTACAACACTCGCACGTCCGGCGGTCCGCGCCAACTTCGCATGTCCGGGGGGCAGATGTCTGCCCCCCTAAGATCTCTGGAACTATGCTAGCTAGCCACAAACGGAAAACGGCGTTGGATAGCTGGTTACGGGTTCTATCGAAAGGGTTTCGGTCATTGTTTCGCTCAGGTCAACATTCAGGTCACTGGGCCATCATAGGTCAAATTCGACGAGATCAGGTGGGACTCAGATATTGACACATATATCAGGACCTGTGACAGATAGAAACAAATGGCGAACGCTATTCGACAGTCCTTGAAATACGCTACCGACAATAGACTGTAATTTAAAGTCAGGTTAACCGAAACTCAGGTCAAGGTCATGAAGTCATGACCTCAGGTCAAGGTCATAAAGTCGCCTAGGTAGGTCATGTAATGTACCAATCGACACGTCTTGGCGATACAAGCACAATGACGGTAATTTCAGCCTTCTAGCCCAATGCAGTGCGATATAATGCGCATAAATGTGTGGTGATCTCAGATGACCTCAGAGACCTCGGTGAGGTCACTGAGCAAAAATGTCAGCGGTAACATTGAGCATAGCTTCCATCTACATGCCACAACCGTTGTGAGATCATTCCGGGCACAAATATGTAACCAGGAAACATTTGTATATTTTGCCATAGCCCTATAATGGGGAAGCCATTGCCGCGACCTGACCTAAGGTCAATGCTACGAAAAAAACAGATATACATATTATGGTCCCTGATGAGATCATGACATGTTATAAGTTTGAAATCAATCGCCCAATTATTGTGGAAGTTATGCCACGTAGAACTCCAAGTGTAGTCGGGTCACTTCGCCTGACCTGGTGACCTGACCTGAGATGACCCAGGATTAAACATATATGAGGATGTGCGAAAATGACCAATGAATGGCTATGCGAGGTTTTGCCTTGCTAACCCGATTAGTTTGGCGGCAAATGAGGAAGAACCGGAGGGGAGGGGGCAGATATCTGCCCCCGGACGTGCGCGTGTTAACACTGATACACACTCACTTCAGCTGTGGAGGTGCGCTTCCTCATAGCTGCACAACTTCACAATACACTATTCTGCTTGGGTATCGAATTTCCCATAAAAGTAAACACCAGGCGTATTGGCATCCACTGCACAAATAAGACATGAAACCAAAGGTCACCACCATCGTCTTCGGCAACCAATGGACTGGTTCCAGCCCATTTTTATATCCATTGTACTGTACCCAGTTTGTGAGTTACCCGGTCGTTTATTCAGACACGGAGCTGATCTGCGCATTTTTCTCACCTCGGCGGAGAGCTCGTCGAAGTAGAGTCGATCACACATGTCGTAGTCGGTGCTGACGGTCTCTGGATTGCAGTTGACCATAACGGTGGACCGGCCGAGATTTCGCAGCTCGCGCGCGCACCCGACCGCGCACCAATCAAACTCTACACTGCTACCGATCCGGTACACTCCCGAGCCTGAGGAGGTCACAGCAGATCGGGTCAGGTTCAATTATACACTGGTACCAATCCGGTATACCGCAGGGGAGCCTGATTCAGATCACGACAGGCCAGGTCAGGACAGGTCAAGCCAGGTCAGACTGCACAGCCACCAGACAGGTAAATCCAGGAACTTCGGGCACGTCAGTTCAGGTCGGATAAAACTGCACCATTCTCCATATCAAACACGCCAGAAGGACAAGGACATTTCAATTGATTTCTTTCCAAGTAACGTAATGCGACCATTAGTCGAACTCTTGACATTTTGCTCATTAAAACTGAAACATATAAATTAGGTCACATTTAAGCTGCATGTTTCGTCGGCGTATCTTTTTCAACAGTGGTTGTATCCGGGTGAGAGAACACAATTTCAAAATGTCAATAAACGCATCACACAGGCACTCTACAAATGAACCATCTAACAGTCAGTGGAATCGGCTTGAGATGGCATGAATATAACTTACAGTGCACGCACAACAGGCACCATATGAACTAACAAAATACAGAAAGCACATATCACCTCATTTTATATCTAGTACACATTACGGAATCATAACCGTCGGCTACGACGGGCGCGTCAGCTACGACGGGCGTGATCAGGGTTGCGTGTTGCGCTGATGTGATCGGTAACTTGCGCTGCTGGTGGCTGTGCATTAGTGTCTAGCACTGGGAATGTAGCGCGGCATGGGACCGGGGGCAACAGAGTCCATGTGGATATCTGTATGTTGGAATATGATTTGTAATCTTGAGTGATTCTGCTACTTTCAACCCGGTGACACCCTTGCATGCATTTAAAATGCCCACTGTGACTGATGTGTTGAACTGGTAGGCATCTCGCTGCCACTGTAATGTGTGCCGTCCCCTAACCTAATGGTGGGTTTGGTGTCTTGCTTATGAAATATCCCAAGTGTTCATGGAATTGTTGGTGGAAGCGCTGCTGGTGTTCATGTAATCGGTCCACGAACACTTAAAATACGTCATAAGCAGTACACGAAACACACCGCTATGTTAGGAGAACGCAGACATCACAGTCGCATAGAGATGCCCACCAGCTCAGCATATCAGCCAAGATATACATTTTAAACGCATGCAAAGATGTTGCCAAGCTAGAACTACCAGAATCACTAAAGGTAATACAGCATAGACCAACACTCAACACCCAGACAGCCTCATGGACTCTGTTGCCACCGGTCCCATACCGCACTACATCCCCAGCGCCAAACACCAATACACAGACATCAGGAGCACAAGGTACTCTTCACATCCACATAGCCCACAACTATTCAACTTAATCACACCATAGTAGCCGATGATTATGATTCAGCGCTGTGGAGCGTATATAACATGAGGTGATGTGGTTTTGGTATCTTGCATATCCATAGAGTACCTGTATCTATACTGTAAACTGTGTTTATCTCATTCCAATCTGGTCCCCATAGCTGTGACAACAAATACTTGTAGAGTTCATGTGCAACACGTTCCATGCCATTTTGCGATTGTTTTATAAGCCCTGAAACCATCATTGTCGACAAATATACTCCATCGAAATAAACAACTTAATTCTGGACTAATTTATTCATTTCGATTATGATTAGCATATGGAAATTCAATAGTCCTACTAGAAATATTGTCAACAATTATCAGTACAGCGCAGCAAAACCTCTCATTAAACCATGGCTGAAATTCTCCAAAGTTATTGGATTCTAGTTATTGGAAGTGACTTTCAGTAGGTGCAAAAGGTATTGGGGACGAGTAGCCTAGGTGTAAGTTGTTTGTATCACAATCGAAAGGTTATGGGTTCGAGTCTCGCCTGTCGCTACTCTTTGCCCGCAGCCAATCGGCGTGAGAGATTGACGACGCTGTATGACTCAACGGTCGATATGTTGTAAAACCAATAGCCATCCAACGATGAAAGGCATTCAATACATAACGGAACATCGCCACCATGCTTACTACGATCAATAGCACCATGAACAACCGAATATGCCATCACCATCAGCAGCACCATCAGCACAATCACCAACCGAGGACCACCGTGGCGCCGCCTGGAAAGTCGACGTCGTCCGAGCTGGCGTTGTAGGTGAGGAAGAGGTAGTTGGTGGTGGCCGGCCACTCGGCGGCTACCGTGTCCACCTGCTTTACGTGTGGGTGCACTCCTGCGGATGGCGCGAACACCATCAGACCGGCACTTCACAACACACCAACAGAACTGACGAGGTGGCGCACAGGACACACAGGGACATCGAACCAACTCGACAGGTCACGCAGTGGGAAATTCGAACAACGGGCCAGCGGGAGTGGCATACATCTCCATCCATAACCTGCTGCATTATGCATAGTGATATTGAGTATGCAGCTCGTTTTATGTCCTCTTGGAGATAAGGCCCACGAAAAGATGACAATTTACATACATAACGTGCTAGTTCTATATGGGATACACTACTATGATGTTCACACGGTAGCCTTGGAAGCGACCGGATGAAATTAACTAGTGCTGTAGGCTGCAAGCGGTTTAAACAGGGTGACCAAAATAGAGTTGATAGAAAACGGCCGAACATCCTTTGACGTAGTCTGCCAAAACGTCACTTGTGAGGTATTCCACAAGCGACATGCTCATTAGCATGACGGATGTAGTAGTGCCTTAGGCCGAATTCTCTCTCCCAGTGCCTCATTCTAAGACGTTTCTGTCCCTCCTTACTCCGAAATCCCTCTCATCCGAGTTCCTAAGCCTCCCTCGCCTAGGATAATTGCTGCGCGAATTATTATTGTGCAAAGGGTTATTAATGGAAATTAATTCGAATGATTCTTGCAATGGTTTGCCGTATTCCAATTATATAGGATGCAATGCGCACAAGATAAAAAGGCATACGATATGTAGGTGGAACACTGGCTTCACCATCTCATCATCAGGCTGAGTCACCATCAGCTTAACCCTCTTCTGTCAGATCCTCACACCCCGTCCCAGGGGTAGATAGAAACCCCCTCTAATCTCCAAACTAAGCGTTGCACGAAAACAAAATAGATGTCATCGGAAAGTGCTCGACGAGTAGGGTCAGACACCACCCACAAAAAATACTTCCCCCAATAAGTGACGTCACTAGGGGCCCTAGAGTTTCACGACTTACATCATGTTTGTGGCTCTGGGGGGGGTACATTTTGAGGGGGATTTGAAAAAGGTATCAGAAAAGAAAAGCAAAATCGACCCGGACCACAACATTTTGGCCACCCAAAAATAAATTTTTCTCCTAAATTTCAAAATTATGATTGTTCAATTTCTTCGATTTTCCTCTGCTGATGGATAGAGCGGACCGAAAAAAGATGATCGAAGTCAACTTGATCCAATAGAAAATGCTCACCTTAGCAAGAATCTTCCATTTTAAATCTAATTTGCAAATATACAAAACTAATTGTTTTTTAACTGAAAAATCCTCTGGTTCGTTTTGCTGCACCCCTAAAAATAAGCAAACGCTGAAAGTTTCATTCAGATATCTCCTTCCGTCAAAGCGTGACGACTGATTAAACTTTTTTAGAGGTGATCTCACTTGACTTTAACTAACTCGTTGACCCTAGATGGCCTGACTTCAAAATTTTGACACAACATGTCAAATTTATGTCAAAAGAGTTATTCCAAAATTATTCGCCGTTCATTCACAACCCGCGGAGAACCTTGGGAGGGGAGATTCTCAACGACCCCCCCCCCAAGACGGCGCGGGTTAACGTTAAACACATGATGGGGGTCATATTGCACGAATAACCAGTACAGGGGAGACCAGTGCAGGCCAGCGCTCTAACCAACTGAGCTACCGGGGCGGCTCAGTTGGTTCGGTTATGATGCTGTAATGCCATTTGCCACATACCTAGCTTCACGTACCTTGGGGTGCTGCCCGTTGGTGATTAGCCGCATTATATTTTTTGCTTAATATTGGCACGGAATACGCAGGATTTTTATCGTAACCGAGCAGGTACGGATACTGGGGGAGGGAGCACTGGGAGTATGTGCCTATCATGAGATATGACGGAGGCTCAAATGCACCCCCTCCTCGCTCAGCGGAATTTTAAATCAGTGGCGCCTCTCGCAGAGGAATGAGGGCCATCAAAGCTTCCTCCTGAGAGGAACACGGTCCCATTCAGTGTGCTCAAGCGCTACTCCGCCACTCACACACGCAATAGATTTTCAGCCGAAGACACCTCTACAGGTACTTTCGCAGTTGTGCCCCTCCGAGAAAATGGCGTCTCTTCAGGCAGGCGCCCCATGACAATTGCTGTATGCGCTCCCGTAATAGAGATGCCAGAGATAAACATTTAACGGTTCATGATGTAATTTGAACGCCAACATTAAAAACCTTCTTTTGTCTGTAAATGCAAATGTGTATATTGACAACGCCGGCCTCCACGCCATAACATCGCGTACGCCACAACTGTCACGCGGATATGCCACAGCATGCAGTGGACCCAAACCGGACTGCATGCACGTCATGCACTGGACGACCGTCTCGCTCGCTACCACCTGTCAGCGGTCAGGTGGACCAGTGCCGACGGAAGTCCAGCTGCCAGGAGCACAGCGGGGTGTCCAGCGCCAGCGACTGGACACCCCGCTCGCTACCACCTGTCAGCGGTCAGGTGGGCCAGCGCCGACGGAAGTCCAGCTGCCAGGAGCACAGCGGGGTGTCCAGCGCCAGCGACTGGACACCCCGCTCGCTACCACCTGTCAGCGGTCAGGTGGACCAGCGCCGACGGAAGTCCAGCTGCCAGGAGCACAGCGGGGTGTCCAGCGCCAGCGACTGGACACCCCGCTCGCTACCACCTGTCAGCGGTCAGGTGGACCAGCGCCGACGGAAGTCCAGCTGCCAGGAGCACAGCGGGGTGTCCAGCGCCAGCGACTGGACACCCCGCTCGCTACCACCTGTCAGAGGTCAGGTGGGCCAGCGCCGACAGAAGTCCAGCTGCCAGGAGCACAGCGGGGTGTCCAGCGCCAGCGACTGGACACCCCGCTCGCTACCACCTGTCAGCGGTCAGGTGGACCAGCGCCGACGGAAGTCCAGCTGCCAGGAGCACAGCGGGGTGTCCAGCGCCAGCGACTGGACACCCCGCTCGCTACCACCTGTCAGCGGTCAGGTGGACCAGTGGACCAGAGAGCGCGAGAGTCCGCGTCGCGTGTCGTACCGAGTTTGCGTCTCATCTCTGCCACCGCCTGCTCCGGAATACCGACGCAGTGGCCGATCTGGACGTCTGAGAAACCCAACTTCTTGGCGGTAAGCAACTGGGCGTGGCTTAGTGTCCGGGCGACTTCCAGCTTCTGAGTATGGTCTGCAACAGCACAGGCAGGGATACCGAGGCTGCGACCAGCACACCAGGAAGAACAACAACACCGAACAGTGATTCCGGGCTAAGGCAAAGTCTCGGGGTGGATCTAGAGGGAGAACCATGACCAAGGGGCCAACGTCGCCCTTCCCAATATTAGTGGCGGATCCAGGGGGACTTGGGAATGTGCCCCTCCCCAATGGAAGGTTGTGCCCCTACTGCCGGGGAAATGTATCGTTCCAAAAAGACTAGTGCATCCTCCCATTTAAAAAAAGCAAGATACGTCCCACCAATAGGAAAAGGCGTCACTACAGGAAGGCCCGGGTTTATCTTCCTCGAATTTATCAGCTAGTGACTTCCATAGGCAGAAAAAGGCACCCCTCCAGATACTTTCGCAGTGACACCCCTCAGACGAAATGGCGCACCTTCAGACAAGTGCCCCGCCCCCGATTAAAATTCCAGGATCCGCGCTCGTCCGGTAGATTCTTTATCGATATTTTCCGTATAAATTGGATATTCTTGAAATCTCAGCACATTTTAGTAAACGAATTTTCTCCTAAGCAGATCAGACAAATGTTTCCTGCTCAAATGGGAATTTTTTGTTCGAAATCGGAGGAATAATTGCCCTCCCAAGTCAGGCTTCTAGATCTACCCAGGATCTAGAAGACTGATGCGACTAGACGCCCAAGCGAGCTTCCTCGTACATATGCGGCTAACATTCATCGGAGCAGCCCTATCCAGGAGGAGTCACAATGTGAAATCCCGGACCTTTCCGTCAGTGTTGATATCGTAACTTGTCATTCGGAATTACTCGAGAAACCTGTTTCACTATGGCAGGAAAACAATAATGACCCACATTTTCTGTCTTTAAATAAATCATGTTTCCCATCACACCTATACAAACTATGGGGTGAATCACAATTTTTCATATCACAAAACAAAGTACCTCATTATGCATGTATTATCGTGGTCAAGCATGTCAATTGTGATTTTCACCATCATGTGGGAAGCTTTCTTCACATTTTTGTTTAATGCGAGCGTGTTTCTGCAAAGAAAAGGCTTTATGACGGCACATCTCTGGCTCAGGTCCAGCCGGCACTGGCTAAAGGTCAGCCAGCCGGGCACCGGCCACGTGGTTATGTTGACATGCTACGCAACCTTCGCGCCCAGAGGCCACACGACTGCCTAACTACTGTCAGTCCGATGGGGGGCGCCGCGCTGAACGGTTGCATGCGGCATAAACTGAGTTGGACGTTTGTGTGCGTAAAAAGTGATGCACACGTAGAGAGTAAGTTCACCATTCTCAAGTGGAGCGAATAGGAAAGTGGTGCTATGTGTGCGTCAATAACGTACCAATGATGTTCTTCATCTTGTGGAGGAACCACCTGTCGATGCGAGTGAGTTCGTACAGCCGGTCTATGCTGTAGCCGGCCTTGAGCGATGCAGCCAGAACGAACATCCTCTTGTCGGTGGGCTGTTCTAGCTCCTGAAATCCCGTCAGACGCCACTAAGTGAGGCACGAGCCACTAAGTGCTGGCGCATTCAGCAAGATCAACACTGCAACGACACCAACTAAGTGGGGCGGGGATGGCCGAGCAGTTAAGGTGTTTGGCTCTGGGTACCAAAGGTCTCGGGTTCGACACTCGCGCCGCTCGAGACGTTTCCCAATCCCGCGGCCCACCGGCGAAACAGTGTGGGCGGCGTCATTAGCCATGAATGTGCATAAAGTAGGTCGTGAAACACCCAATGAACAAACAGACACCAACCAGGCCCCTTACGCTGCCCCGACCAAGTCCAAAACGCATCCTCAAACATTAAATATCTTATTCTGTTCCTGTAAGCGTTCTGTGTACATGCTTAGCTAGATCATTGACCGAACAAGAATTCGTGTGCATCACTGATGGAATCATTAAATACATTTGTTTAATGTTAGTTGGGCATGGTGCCTACTTGTCACATTGTTGCCGACTGTTTTTTGTGTATAGTGAACGACACTTGTCACAGTTTGTTAGCATGGTCGACGGACGGCAGTGAACACACGAACATTCAGGCGTCGCGGGCAGCTATGCGTGCCGATTCGACACAGTGTGCGGGAAGCGAGACGGACAGGGCCTGACAATGCAAGTGGCAGACAGGAGCGCCATTATAAAGAATGGTGGGAACTATCCGGATCCTGCGAGAACAATTTGGAAAGTAGTCAAGTTCATGAATACCGAAGAAGAGAGGCCAATATCATGGCATTTCCGTATTCAGAATACATAGAGACTGGATAACCACGTCATACGCAAAATAGACGCAAAAGGAAAATCCAAATAAATGCAAGTATAATACATCCATGAATATAACCAACGAAAAGCCTGGACCGTTCGCCATCCTGCTGAACTTTGAAAAGAATTACAATACCATATCAGGAAATTGGCAAAAGTAATTATTCACCTGAGGGATGAATTTTGTACAGCAT